>JAJJMC010010614.1:3433729-3481138 GCA_023531435.1 Papaver californicum
TTGGATCTGAGCTTCTTCATTAGCTGAAACCTTTTCAGGTTCCACTGGATCATTCTGCTCCTGGACTTCAACATGAGATGAAACCTCTTCAGGTTCCACTACGTCATGTTGATCCTGAACTTCTTCATGATCTGAAACCTTTTCAGGTTCCACTGCATCATGTTGTTCTGTTTCTTCAAATATATTCATTACCTGCAATATTTATTGATTTCAGAAAACAAAGTATAGTAAATCAAATCAAATCAATACAAAAAAAAGCATAGTAAATTATCACCTCATCATTGTCAGACTTTTGTTCTCTATCTTCTTCAACCTCAACATTAACATCATCTTGTTCTACCATTGCATCCACAATTTTTATAGTATTGGTTACCAATTCCTCCATATCTTGTTCAGTGGATGAAACTGTTTCTGCTTCATCTCGCTTACGTTTCTTTCTTACGTAAGTCTTCCTCACTGGTTCTAGTTCTAACTTATCTTCAGCATCATATTTTGCGAGAATTGATTGATCTTCTTACGAAAGCCCATTGTTACCGACGCTTGTAAGCTTGTCAATCAAAATTCTTGCCCACTTATATTTTTCCTTGTATGTGGTATCTTCATTTCCAGTTTCAACACTCACTTCATTTCTATCACCAATAGTCTCTTCATTTCTTTCACCAACCATCTCTTCATTTCTTTCAGAACCAATATCTTCATTTCTTTCAACAACCATCTCATTATCCTCTTCATTTGTTTCACCACCAACATCTGCATTTTCCTCTTCATTTCCTTCACCATCTATGTACTCTTCATACTGAATTTCCTCTTCCTCTATACGCTGGACCAAGCGTATTTCTTGTTCATTATATTCTAACATGAAGGATCCCTGACGGTAACCCACATTCATCTGTGGAATACAAGAAAAGTTATGATTAATAAGTTGGTATTAAATAAACTACGAAAACCTTTTTGGTTCCATAGTTTTTCTTTTTCATCTTGAATAAGGTGCAGACATTAAAAATTAGAAACAAACAAGAACTGTTGTTGCTTTTACCTTGGAGAAAATTTCTGGTTTGTTGGAGAGATCATCAAAATTATTCAACACTTGCTTGCTTATTTCATCAAGGTTCCATCTAGCGAACCTTGCGTACATTTCGGTCTCATCTTCTCTCAAAGTGATGTTTGTCATCTCAGCAAACCAATATTGTAAAAAATCAATACACAATTCAACATTTAAATTAGTAATCAAACTCGGGAAAAATAAAAAACAAACATTTTATGAATCAAAAGAAACAAAAATTAACTTACTAGTGGGTAAATGACGCAACCTGATACATCATCAACTTCTTCAGCTTTAATTATAGAGTTAATTAGATTTTCATGCAAAACATCAGGCCAACACACTTTATTCATCTCAAATACTTGGTACAAGTATTTTGATGTCGTATTCTTCCCACCTTTGTTTGGGACAAATATCGAAACCAAGAGATAGAGTATGAATATCTTGACGAAGTCTTCAGCTTTGGTTTCATCTGCTGTTGTTTCCATCATAGCTCTGACAATATCAGTTTTCCTCATCTTCTTAGCTCCTTTAAAATACTCAACTTGAAACATGTTCACCTTTTTCTTCAGCTCAACATCTTGGTGTATATCTACATTCTTCATCATATGTAGACCAAAGATGACAGCGAACTGTTCAGGCGTTGTCCGTAGTATCATATTCCTTGCTCTCATCAATTTGAAACAATCTGGTTTATCACCCTTTACACTTCTATAAAATGACCCTAAGATCATCTGAACTGCTCTTGTCGTTTTCATTAATTTTTCTACTTGAAGGGTACCATCGAAGAACGGTTTGAAGAAACGCCAAAATGGACATTGAACAAGTGCCTTCATGTGTTTTTCTTTAGTTTGTATCAATGCTTTTATTTTTGGTGCCTCTGTACACAAATGTTGTAATGAGCACCTGTATGGATCTGGAATATTTTTTTTTCCTGTTACAGAATAAGTAAACCATTAGCACAAACAGAACAGAATAGGATGAAACCTTTTTGGGTTCCATCAAAACATTCATTAAGTAAAAAAACACCAACATTTTTTAGTCACAACCATACACAGAATAGGATGAAACCTTTTTGGGTTCCATCAAAACATGCATTAAGTAAAAAAACACCAACATTGTTGGTCACAAACATACACAGATTAGGATGAAACCTTTTTGGTTCCATCAAAACATGCATTTTCTAAAAAACACCAACATTGTTGGTCACAACCATACACAGATTAGGATGAAACCTTTTTGGGTTCCATCATAATACCAATTAAGTAAAAAACCACAAACATTGTTGGTCACAAACATACATAGATTAGGATGAAACCTTTTTGGGTTCCATCAAAACATGCATTAAGTAAAAAAACACCAACATTGTTGGTCACAAACATACACAGATTAGGATGAAATCTTTTTGGGTTCCATCAAAACATGCATTTTCTAAAAAACACCAACATTGTTGGTCACTACCATACACAGATTAAGATGAAACCTTTTTGGGTTCCATCATAATTCCAATTAAGTAAAAAACCACAAACATTGTTGGTCACAAACATACACAGATTAGGATGAAACCTTTTTGGGTTCCATCAAAACATGCATTTACTAAAAACCACCAACACTGTTGTCCACAAACATACACAGAATATGATGAAACATTTTTGGGTTCCATCAAAACATGCATTTATAAAAAACCACCAACATTATTGGTCACAAACATACACAGAATAGGAGGAAACCTTTTTGGGTTCCATCATAATACCAATTAAGTAAAAAACCACCAACATTGTTGGTCACATAATAGGATGAAACCTATTTGGGTTCCAACACAATAATTTAGGTTAAAACAGATGAAACCTAAACGTTGAAACAGATGAAAATCAATGAAACCTAGTTTCAGAAAAATGTAACTGAAACCTAACTATGAAACCTGCAATTTCGAAAGAGATGAAACCTTATTAACCAAATACATCGATGAAACCAAAATCACGAAACTAAAAATCATAAACATGCAGAATATGATGAAACCTTATTTACCAAATGCATTTTGATTTTCAACCATAAACAATCACAGAATATGATGAAACTATACACTTCAATTTACCTTTCGTAGATTCTTGTTTCTTAACTGGTGTATTGAGTTTTTTCTTCATCTTCTTGTCTTGTTTCTTCACCATGTTTGATGATCTTCAGTGATTTTTCTTAGCTTTAAACTGTGACATAATTGAATAGAAACTTCAGGTAGATTATGATGAGTTAAAAGTAGAAGACTCAATTCTACTGTTGATGATCAACAATCGTTTTAGAATCAGAAATTTAAGTTGATTATGACTCAAATTCTACTGTTGATGATGATTTAAGTGATAACTTTTGTTTCAGGGAGATTAATGTGATGATTTTTGATATGATTGATGATGACGATGATGTTGGTTCAGGTGTCTTTTTCTGATGATGTTGGTTCAGGTGTTCAGATATGATTTTTGGACATGGTAGATGATAGAAGTTAAGAGGGAAATAATGGCGTTAATGGGCGTACGTGGTTAAGTGGGCGTCATGGGCGTGAGCAGTTAATTAAATTGGGATGAATAATAAGCAAGGGTAATATAAACAGTTGGTTTATAATAGATTTTTTATATTAAATTTGTTTTGTTAGATTTTATGTAGTTAGATAATGACACCTTTGGACTTATAACCCATGGCCTATAAAATAATCTCCTTATCTAAATATCCTGAATCCATATAACAACACCACTAATCACAAAAATAAAATAAAAATAAAATCCCCAACTACCATACTCAAAGAAAACCATTGTCAATTCTAAACCACCTCAAAGTGCGAGTTTAATAGCAGCAACTAATGGCTTTTTGGCATCTGGTATAACCAAAAAAAAATATTGACATAGAAGTACAAGATTTGAAAGAGAAGTAGTGTTATGAGATTATGCCTAACGATCTTAGAGAATATCACGGATGTTGCTGAGAAACCTGTTGATAAAGAATACAAAAGAGATTAATTTATGCATTAAAATTAAAAAGAGAAACTTGAAAAAATTTATTCTGATAACCCTAACTATACTTAATGATATTGATTCGTAAAACCCATAAACGAAGACGAAGAAAAGTAGATAATAAATCGTTAAAACAAGAAAAAAAATGAAGTTTTCAATTTGATCATGACGAAATCTAGGGTTTTATTGAAGATCTAAGTTTAGGGATCCTATGAACTCATAGTAACACTACTTTCTCCCTCTCTCTGTACTACTACTATGAATCCCTAGAGGCTGAGTTTTTGCTGTTCATCTAAACAATCCAGAGAACTATAAAATAGAAGAAGAAAAAAAAAGTCGGGTACTAAGAGTAAGAGGCGCTTCTGGTTCTGGAGAAACGAGAATGCAGTATCAAAATAAAAGTTAGGGTTAAGAAACTATGCCACTAGTACGTAGCAAAAGGGGTGGAATAATCTTGAAGTTTAAAAATTTGGGCGAAAATATATTTATTTCTATACACTTAGGTGTTCCCATGCACACGGATGGTTCACATATGTAAACTGTCAGCCGTTGTGAATTGTAATGAAAAAAATCAGTTACGAAATTCATAACAACGACAGACAGTTGTGGAATTTTTGTTGTTAAAATGTGATTTTGGTGTAGTGTCAAATATATAGAAAAGGAAATCAAATTAAGTTGTTATTATTGTTATGAATTGCAGTATTGAGATTTGGTTTCTAAGTGGAAGGGTGATGAAAAACCGACACGTCATTAAGATGATAAGATTGCAACAGAATGGAACTCGAATACGTAACTGATATAGTTGATAAAAATGATAAAATTAGTTAATCTTCAAGGAAATATATGTCTATGTGTTATCTAGATTTTGTTGATTTCCTAGAAATATTCGACTATAGATAAGAGATGATTATTCAGACATCGGATGAACCTATTATAAATAAAATAAATAAATTAATAAACTGATCAAAGTTTTATGAGAAGAAAATAATTTTTCAATTAATCAAAAGAGTCCCCTAATTTCGTTTTCTGGAGCTCCTTATATAGATAACTCCCTCTAAACAAACCCTAAACTCACCTAAAATATAAAAACTTGTTTCCAAATGTATCTACTACCTTTAGGCAATTTTCGTAACTTATTAAAACTTTTAATGTAAACTTCCAAAAATATCCAAAATTATCATAATAAATAAATTCGAAAACCATCTGTTGTCTACTAAAATGTTGCTAACAAAATAATTAACTAAATACATAGATAGCAAAATGATATATTCTTTTTTCCATATTATAATTATCTCTCCATTATTCTACCATTGTTGGAGATGATTCGTCCTTGAATCTTGCCGGTACCATATTCTGCACGTGTAACTCGTTGATGACAATCTTCAAACGCATGAATTGATGTTGTAAATTAATTATCTATGCACCGTATAGAAGCATGAGGTATGATGGAAATCCAAAACCGATCTTCATAAGTTGATTCAACAAGTTCTTCCTTATTAGGGTATACATGGAAAGCCATTCGTGTAACCCATTGATCAACAAGATTATTCTCAACCATAGGCCAAAAAAATATAGCAATATCATGAATTACCAAATCGTTAAGTTTATTAAGATTCGATGACGATCATCATAAAAATCTTGTGTGAACTGTTGTTCTTTTTTAGGATTAGGAAAATAATTTTCTTCTTCTTGTTGAGAATTGGATTTCATGTGCTTCTTGTCATCGGGATATTCATTGGTGATTGCGTTTGTATTCCAATCAACAATATCTTGATTTTGTTCATCCTCATGACAACAAACAAAGTCTTCATTATCGTCGCATTCTTTGCTATTATTTACTTCTTTAAACGAGCACTGATTATTAAGAAACTGATGTGACTCCTTCGAATAGACTTGTTTATTTCACAAATTTGTTCCCATATCTCATTCATG
Organism: Papaver californicum; assembly: GCA_023531435.1. NCBI lineage: Eukaryota > Viridiplantae > Streptophyta > Magnoliopsida > Ranunculales > Papaveraceae > Papaver > Papaver californicum. The sequence goes on from JAJJMC010010614.1 coordinate 3,439,703, forward strand.
AATTGAATAAAATCTTCACGTCTTATCACATGATCTTCTAACTCATCTTCACTATTCTTCTTGTTTGTTAGTATTGATGAAAACTTATTAACCTTGACTACTCGTCTTAGAAGCATCTTATTAACCATATAACCGACCTTTCTCTGGTAACGCACTGATGCAGAACATAAGCATTATTAAGATGATAAGATTGCAGTATAATATGACTCGAATAAGTAACCGATATAGTTGATGAAATTGATAGAAATTAGTTGATTTTCAAGTAGATATCCTAAAATATATGGATTATCTAGACTTCGCTGATTCCCTAAGAATACCTGACTATACATAAGACATGATTATTCAGACTTCGGATGAACCGACTAGAAACGATTGGTGCATTTTTCAATGTATCAATGTATTCCAGAAAACCACAATACATAAATGATGCACTCCTGGAATCACCGTGAATAAACGACACTCTATAAAAAGCCGTATAATCTTATTTTCTTTGCACTCGGACCAACCTTGTTCTTTTTCAGTTCATTATGAACAAGGCAACATGAATACTTACAATGGTAATTGGGGATATATGTTAGATGTTCTAAATGGTGTTATTACGTATGCAACTCTTGTATAAATTTTTTACACATTTGCATGATGTTAGAAGATTAGTTTTCAGCCTGGTACTATGTCCCAAATGGTCATAAGTTATTTAATACTTAGTTCTGGCAGCCGATGCCATATCATCTGTTAAAAAGATTTGTTGACATACTTCCTCTGTCTTATCTTGTTTTAGGGTTGGAAGAATGAGCTGGTGGGCTTAGCTATATTTTTTGTGGCCATATATAATCCCACTCTATGGGGTGAAGCAGCTACATAATGAATTGAATGCAGCGGAAAAATCTCATGCCAATTGCAAATAGTATTTTGTCATCTTTCTAAGAATGAATGGTTGATATATGTTCCGTACTGTATACATGGGATTGATGTATGTGTTTCTATGTATACAACCTCTTCATTGGTCTCTTATTTTACAACTACACATGTAGTTTATCTTGTTTTTTTAAGTGATATGGAGCTTGAATTTTAATGTGTTGTTGCGCAAATGGCAGATACTCAATGTCTCACAGACTTGAGACATGGGGGAAAGTCTTGAGAGTAGCTGAATCGAAATTTTGACTATATTTTTCTATTTTTTTATAAAAATAATGCAGTGTATCTGTACTCAAATTTTAACAGTGCATCGGAACTGTACTTCTAAACAGTACATGAAAACTATACACAATTTCTTAACAGTGCAGCGGAACTATATTCGAACTCTAAACAGTGCATCACAACTATATTTGATTTTTGAGATTATATATTGATTGGAAAGGATGTTGCATATTACGTACCTGCAAGTGACGAATTATATACATGAACAAAATAAAATTACTTGGAAATAAAATTCATCAAAGGACTAACTCAATATCATAATGGAGTTGTGTAATACAGAAACACGTAATTTAATTATCTATAAACACACACTAAACATTATTCCACTGAAATATTACACCATAATGGTTTTAACTCATACATGTCAACTTTTATATGGATGATTAAAGACAATGTCGAGCTCATTCTAGTTAGTGTAATATTGTTGCACTTAAACATCCTACCTAAATTGGTTCATTTTGTAGCCATGACTTTATTAGTACAACATTACCGCACTCAGAGACCATTTGAATTGAAATCACAATTAGTGTCGTCTGATTTTAGTGTTGCAGCCCTATTATTATAGATTCCACCGACACTACCTTTCGAGACACTATTAGCATTTCCCATTAACGACTACTAATGCAGGGGACTGGTTTGCAGCAATAGAAGTGGAGCAACAGAGGTTTTGGTCTACTAGGAGGCGATGTTGGTGGTTAATACTAAGGAGTAAGATACTGGTAATGACGAAACCTGTATATTCCATCATGTTCCATGGTAAGAAGTAAGAACAGGAGAACCTGCTGGACTATAAGCGTCATATGATGCATATCCATATCCACGGTGGTAAAGCAATGGCCGATTATCCCTGTAAACTCCATGTACAAAATGCACAGTAGTAGTACATAATAAACCAGTTAATAAGCTGAGACATAGAGAGCATAATGTTGATACGTGAAAATTTATTATTTGAACCAGTAAGTTATTACGTGATTTGTAAGTTTAATTTCACAAGAGGATTTGGGACTTAGAGACTCGACTCGGTCTAAAAGTAGTCTCGTCTGATCCTAAATATAATATACAAGAGCAACAAATGAAATAAAAAGATTAAGAAGAGTAAAAGGTTATGCCAAAGAGTCAAGATTAATTTATTAAAAAATAAAGAAAAGTCTATAAAAGAAATGAGGTGGTATGTGGAAATGGACCTCTCTAGGAAATTGGGTGTGTTATGCATAAGACTATGTTCTCATAATATACTCTCACTTTTACTCCTAAAATATTTGACGACCACAGTTGGAGCCTAATTTCTAACCCAGCGGTTCAATTCCCTCGAGCGGCTCATTTTCTCATCCCGCATCTCCTCTTTTTAGAACCATTTTCACTGCATCCTCTTTTCACGCTTACATAATTCTACTGTATTTTTTATTCATACTAAATCACCTTTGCGTCTACCATGGCCGCTTCACTGCACCATACTTCTTAACTTCATCTCTTTTAAAACCCTCACATACTGTCTCTTATACTCACTTTCAAGACTCTGCGTCTACCATGGCCGCTCGTCATCTTTATACTCGGTCTTTAGAGCGACAAGAAATGAGCAAAAAAAAATAATGTTGTCAATCGGCGGAGAAGAATCGATGAAATTCATCAACAACAACCGTTTAAAAAGATAAGTTTAATTCATCTTAATCACTCTATTTCGATTAAATTTGCTAAATCTTTGTTTTGAAATCGATTTTCAGATAAAAAATCGTAGGGTTTTGAAAACCCAAATCGACTTGATAAATTTATGATCGGAGCTTAGATATGTAAATATCTCATCTCAATTTTGCTTTTGAGATCAAAATCTCGAAAACCTCAACAAAAATTTCTGGGTTTCTTGATTGAAAAAAAAAACAAAAAATCTCTTTATCTTTAATCTTGATGGAAAATCGGTTTTTAGATCTAAAATCAGCGCGTCTGATCTCTATTACCCATACCGTCGATTTGATTTTCAGGAAATTTCAACTTTTGGTATCTTATTATGTTCTTGACAGATTGTTCTAAGCCAAATTTATATTTGTTGTAGTTGTACATAGATTAACAATTCATTTAATGAAGTACAAAGAACAAGAATTAGCTACCTAATAGAAATTTTCATTCTAATCTCTATATTTTACTCTCAGAAGATACCACTAATGGTGAAGCTGTTGTTGGATAATCTCTCAACAACAAGAGTTGAACTCTCTAAGTGCGACAACAAGCCTCAAAAGTATCTCTGATACACAACAAACTCAAAAGATAAGTTTTCACTGTCTTCTTCAATTTTGATTGCTATATCTGTTGCATATCTTAAATAGCAACTTAAATCTAAGAATGATTCTCAACTGCCATCCTTGAATGACTAAACCATGATCTGACTTCACTATTAAAAGCCCGTTGAGCATGAAATGAATGTCTCACTTTTTCCAAAAGCATGTTGAATCTCAACTTGAGTTATCTCAGATCTGTAAAAGCATGAACTTGCTTGACTAGGTATAACTGTTGCTTGTGAATAAAACATCTTCATAATGAGCTAGATGATTGGATTTGCTCAACTAGTATCTACCATACATATCTTGCTTCAGTACTACTAGCCAGCTTCTTATATCTCATACATTATGAACTGATTTATTGCTTCTGATAGCATCTGAATGACATTTGATGTTATACATCATGAACTTGATCTAAAATATTGAAGTCAGAATTGACTCCATAATCATCTATGCTATAAACATATTGATCTAGTGATCTGTATATTTAGCTGAAATAAATCAAGTTGAATAAGCATTTAAATCTCTCTTCTAAAATCATGAAAATTTGTTTGCATCATTATCCATGAATATAATCTCTTAACTGATCTATGAGAATATAACTGAAGTGATATAGCTTAATATCAAACCTTATAGCTCAAAAGAAAAGTGAAGGATCTATAACACCTATATGTCACCTATCTGAGCTGAAATGCTCAAACTGAATTTTATGAGCTGAACTGCTCTTAACTAAATTACCTGAACTGAAACTCTTGCCATAAATTATACTCGAGTAGCATAAATACTTTTCTGTTTTGTTGCAGGATGGATATTTGAATCTCAAAAATCTGATCTGAAGGAAAAGACAGTACAGACAGATGGTTGCTCATAAAGCGGAAGATCGGCCAAGAAGCTATACCAGTTCGCAACCCAAACCAAGTTGTGGAACTACCGCAAATATGATAAAGTATCAGCTCAATATTAAATGCGACAAGTATCACAATCTATAAATGCATATAAATGCTAGCTTATAAAACTAAATGAATGATTAAATATCCATTTTATTTGAAACATGCACTCACATGCTAACTTAAACACTCACATGAATGCCTCAATAAATGTAATGCCTATCTAAAAGCATCAGCCCAAAACCCTGTCACCAGCTTATGCAGCTAGGAGATGACATTTGTAGTTTAGAAAATGAACTACTCTGGTAAATCAAGGGAAAATTATCCCAACTATACTTGAATTGTAGCAATACAAGTAGCTAACCTTTGATCTGTAAGAAGCTATATCTCATTTTCTATCTGTGATCCATTATGTATGATCTGAAATATCAATAAATGCCATCTACAAGCATATTCAAAGCATGCTAATATGCGTATTTAATATCTGAACTCAATCTCATTACCTGAATGCTTTGTGATTGATATAACAACCTTAGCACCAGTTTTGCTAAAGGAAAAATATAACCCAGCTTGACTCTTAAGTCATATCCCAGCTTTGTTACAAAAACTAAGCTTTAACAGCTCTTGAAGCTTAGTATGTTTCAATTAACATTTATAACGATATCTGAAATTGCAAATCTATATACTTGAAATTATCAAAATTAATGTCTGTTCATATAAGTAACATGTACTAAAGGAGTAAGTCATACACAAGAGGCAGAAGCAACTGCTCATTGAAAATCTTGACTGCACCAATGCCACTCGACTACACCAGCACTACTTGAACAGCTAAGCTGAAGCTTTCCGGGAAAGCATGGAGCATTACGAGGCGGACATACTCAACTGGAACTTGCGAAACTGTGATACAAGTCAAGGAGAAAAAGGGGCAGAGCAGATCTGTTTTTCGTGCCTACTCCTGGTTCCATACCAGCGGTAACATTCTTAAAATAATGATGGGAATGGTGTTCTTGAAATAGATAGATTCCATGCTTGCTTGCTGAATTTGTTACCTCACTGTGCAGCATTCAATCCCTATAATATATGGTGTTCATGTGCATACTTCCATGATTTAGTTTACATTCTTATAAGTGTTGTTAATCTGATTTATGCATCTGCTGCTTGTTTGGTCACTGTAATATTGATTGATAATGTGGTCTGGTCTATGATTGTGTCTTTTCGAGACCAACTGATCTTCTAGTTGGAATTCAGCAAGAGGATATAGTTGAAATCCCTATTTTAGTCACAGATAGACCTGCCAACTTGAGACGATGGCGAACAGCCAAATGAGCACAAAAAGTATGACTGCGGCGGTGGGAATGGCTTAAGCGGCCTCCAGCCAGCGCAGGCAAAAATTATAACTGTGGCAGTGAGAATGGCTTAAGGGGCCTCCACCCCAGTCCATACAACTATGACTGCGGCGGTGGGATGGTCTAAGCGGTCTCCATCTAGTCCATGACATGCAAACAAATGGTCACAAGAGCGGTAAAGGGCAAATTGTTCCTATTCGACCAAGCTAATACCCAACACCAATGACCGCGGTGGTGGGAATGGCTTAAGCAGCCTCTACCACAGTCTAGATAAATACACGCTTCTTCCACAGAGGAGTAAGAGTTGTCATACGCTCATTCCACAGATAAGTCAAATCCACTTACTCCAAAGAGAAATGAGCCGGTCTCGATGCTAAACGTGACATGAATTGAGACGGCCTCGATGCCGAGCGAGGTATGAATTGAGTGGCCTCGATGTCGAGCGAAGTATGAATTAAACCGTCCTCGATGCCAAGCAAGAATGAAATGAGCCGACCTCGGTGCCGAGCGAGACATGAATTGAGCCGGCCTCGATGCCAAGACATGAAAGAAGCCCACTCCTTTCGTTGCAAAGAAAGAGATACTCCTTCCAAAGAGAAGTCGAAATCGTTCTTTCCATAGTGAAGATAGAGCCGCTCCTTCTATAGCGAAATAATAACCGCTTTTTCCACAAAGAAGTTAGAATTATCATACTGTCTTTCCACAGAAGTGAGAGTCACTCCTTTCAAAGAGAAGTAAGAGTTCCTCCTTCCATAGTTAAGTCAGAGTCGCTCCTTCCACGGAGAAGTCAGAGCCGCTCTTCCTACGGGTAATAGTTATCGTACAATCCTTCCATAATGAAGTCAGAGCTAGCCTTTCTACAGAGAAGTAGAGTTACACTCAATTGTGCCGCTCTCCTCCTTTCAAAAAAAAAAGGAGAATAGAAAGGAGAGCGGACTAGTAATACAAGTTCAAATAGAAAATAACAAAAGTCAAAGGACTCAAAGTGCTTTCATAATACAACGCCTGTAGTCATACGCTGAGTTCACAATACTTCATGTGAAAATACAAAAACACGCATCGCACATAACATCAACGTTTCGAACTAAGTACATGCTCTATATAATCGATAAAACGAGATTATTACTAGCCGATATCGAAACACAAATCTTAAAAGAATTTCATAACAGACCTTAAAATCACTAACACCAACTGCTCCTTATAAACTTCTCAACACCGGGGACTGAATACCAGACCATGCCTCGGAAATTGAAAACCCAAATTAACTTGGGATAACACGATAGCGCATTACCACCATCCGTTTTCTCAACCTTTAACTTGTATGCCAAAGCGCTTCAAAGGGAATGAGTAATAAGCAATATCCAACACCCCGCTTCTCAAAATAATTTTCTGCATTACGAACTATTTGGTGTTTAACTCATCTGCATAGTAGGTAATACCCTTTGACTAAATACGACGATATAAGCCTATAACGGTTAGTGTTAGCATCAAATACAACTTCCGAGCCTTAACAAAACATTCGTTGCGTCAACACTAGACAATATGTGATTCGATTGCTAAACCCATAAGAATCACCTTTAACATCACTATAATAGTCTTCCAAGCCATGACCACCATAATCAAAGAGTTGATCTTTGAAAACACATTCCACAAAATCAGACTCAACTAGAAGCGGAAAAATCATGATTTTTGAAAAGAGTATAACCCTATTAGCGTCCTTATTTACAGCTGCATGCTATGACGGTTGAACACCAACTTTCTTCTCACATGTAAAGTCGTCCTCTGATTGGAAGTCACATCATATACCACATGGCGTATGTGAGTATGTTAAACACTAAATCAACCAGACATGATTTAATCCAACTGATGCAAAATATATTTGCTTTAATTCATGGGGACTATATTATAGACCCGCTAATTCTATCAGGGTTTTCCGTCTTTATCACATATTGTGCTAATACTCCGCTCCTACTTGCGTAAATCTAGCTAACTCGTACTTAATTGATATACATGTCTTGAGTAATACTTTATCAATTGGTATGACTGTTGATGGGACTACGTCTCTTCAACAGTCAGAAGACTAATGTTGATACATCAAAATTCATTATTTGGGCCAGAAAGTCATTACGTGATTTGTAACACCTATTCCAGAAGAGGACTAAGGACTCGACCCGGTCCAAGAAAGGGCCTTGTCCGATCCTAAATATAATATCCAAGGGCAACAAATGGAATAAAGAGGTCAAGGAGAATAAAAGGTTGTTGACCAAAGAGTCAAGATTAGCTTATTAAGGAAGAAAGGCAAGTCTATAAAAAAAAAGGATGTGGTATTTGGAATCGGGGCTTTTCTCTCTCTTCTCTAGGGAATTTGGATTTGTTGTGGATATGACTAGGCTCTCATAATACACTCTCACTTTTACCCATAAAACACATAATATTCATTGAAATTAATCAGTGCAACATCACTGAATTGTAGCAATTATTGTTGACCAATTCACTTTTTTACAAACAAATATTTTTCTTATGATGATATGTCATAATACAACAAATTAGTGGTTGATTTTTCTAGTTAAACGTTATTGTTTTAGTCACCTTTTTATCTTCATAAATATAGCAAAAACAAACTAGTTTTTCAGTACATAAATATAGCAAAAACAAACTAGTTTTCAGTACATAATATATGCATTATACGTAGTATCCTAATGTAAAAATAAACTAGTTTTTGTTTTTAGTATATCATATATGGACTATAGTATCCTAAGGTAAAAATAAACTAGTTTTTGTTTTTAATATAACATATATGGACTATAGTATCTTAAGATAAAAATTAACTAGTTTTTTGTTTCCGTATAGCATATATGCAATGTAGTATCCTAATATGCAAAATTAAACTATATTTTATAAAAAATGAAATGAACAACATAAATATGTGCATTTGAAAGGAATAATAGGGTTTTTTCCAGTTTAGTATATCCGTAATGTTGGACCATTTTGTCAGGTCTAAATAACCTAGTATTTTTTTTGCAGTATAGGAAGTCTGCACTATTAGATCATAATGTGTAGAATCATAAAAAATAAAATAAACGATATTAATTTAACAAAAAATAGTTAGATTTTTTCAGTATAACATATCTGCACTGTCCGATTATAATATCTAGGTATAGATAACCTAGGTGCTTCAGTATTAGATATCTAAACTATCGGATCATAATGTGCAAGTTAGAATTGCATGTTATAAAAAAAGTAAATACAATGGTAAATCTATGAAAAACGTTTGTACAAGTACCTTTTTGTTCCTAGTTTTTTGGGAATATGGTGTATTTATATCGATTTTTTAAAATCCTGTTCTTATACTTGTAGAGTACTTAGTTCTTCTATTACTACTTTCTTTTTTATTATTACCAGATTTTTATAGATCTTTATCTATGTTAGTTTCTTTGATTTACTGCTCGAAATTGAATCTAGGTCATAGATTCATAGGTTTCTGAAATATTGACCAAAATTTCTTTATTGAAAACCTAGGGCTTTGGTGATGTTTTTATTCACTTCACGGTAATTTTTCGTAAAATTATATTCTATGGAAAATGAGCACTTTTGGTTGATTCTTGTTGTTTTTTCAATGGATTATGATGATTTCTCCCAATTTGTTCTCTGATCAGTAGGGGGAGACGCAACTGGTTTTTAGGTATATGTTCTCTGCCTTTTGGGTTTTGCCTTATGGGTACTTTTTCGTTATTTTTATAGTTTGAAAAACTTTGGACATTCTAATAAAAAAGAATCATAATGGATTCTAGTATAACTACTTATTTGGGTCTTAGACCAAATGATCAATTTCCCTTTTAAATTTGACATCCGCATCCGATTTGACATCCTATGGATTTGTATCCAATATATGCGTGGATGGGCGGATTAGATGCAACAAGTGCCATGGACAACACCCATAAAAATAAGTTCTTACAACAAGCACCAGCTTTACCATATATAAAAGTTGTCATGTCTAAAAGGATGGTAAAACCTACATAACAACATCATATTTCTAAACATATTAAATATAAATATTATGTTAAGCCCGTATTTTAAAAAATACGATAAATATCCTTAATGTAATGGGTGCGGGTGCCCAAAAGATTTTTGAGATATCATCCTTATCCAAAATTTGTTGTGTCGCACAAGTTATATCCGAGTTTGGTCCATTAATGTAAGGATCGGGCACCCACCCGTAAAAACGGGTGGGTCGGATTGGATCCGAAAAATAGATCTCAAATACTCACCCCTACCCGAAAGTAATACATCCATAATTGGATTTCATATTTGGCATCCACGTCTAATCTGTCGTCCAATAAACTTGCAACCGAAGGTTGGACAAATAGGAAAATTTGATATCGGTGGATCCGGTGGATTTTATATTTGAACTACTATATAAAAGTGTGTATGAGGGTGGATATTATATATGTGGAGAAATTTGGACAAAAAAAAGGGCACAAAACCTTTTGTTGTATAGTGCGCAACTATAATTAGACACTGCATAAAATCTAGCCTCTTTTTATTATTTTTTTACTTATTTATGCAAAAATTCTAGCTATTTTATTAAAGTTATGCCCAAAACGCTTTACTGGATAAAACTGAACAATTAAGAGAAAAAGTTTCGATTTTTTAAAAAGTGTAACTAGTTAAAATCTAAAGTGATCATAGTTAGACTAATAAGTGGAAACAACTCTGAATATTCCTCTAAATCTAATAAATACCCTCTTTTATCCTCAAACCTAGTGGATGCGGATGTTTTATGAATTTATTTACACAAGCATCCAATCTGTTAACTATAGGAATTTTAAAATTATACCCTTGTCCAATCTTTCTAAGGGGGCAAACTAAAAAAACCCTTCGTTTATAAGTGGTGGTTGAAATGCATTCTCATCATTTACATTCAGCAGTTGTAGAGGTTGGTTAATATCTCATTATGAATGTAAGTGATCATTAACATCCTATTAATTTCCCATAATAAATACCTCATTAATTATTTTAATAAATATATTTACATTAATTAATCAATAAATAATTTGCTAGTAGTTATATCAATATGGCTGTGGTGATGGAGGAGTTGGGTGCAATGCTGGAGGAGGCGGTGTTGTTTATTGGGTGGTTGGCAACGGTGGTGGAACTAGTGGCAGTAGTATAATTTTAACATGAATCTTCTTGAAAAAAATCTAACATCTCCTTGTCTTGTTCCACCTTCTTATTAGCATTAACGAACCGACGAGGAAAAGGTATATGAGGGATATAAGTAGAATTTGGAGGTTTAGGGGTTATATTTAGGTACATGGGCAATTTGGGGAGAATCATAAATCTCATCCTTTAAAACCGTTTCGGTATTGCTTGTAGCATTAATTTTTGGCTAAACAAGTTGTGTACTACTTCTCAATGTAAGAGCACTAACATTCTATCTTGGGTTTACAAGAGTTTGAGAAGAGAGTTTCCCACTATTTTGTGCTTTCAACTGATTCAATTCGCTAGATATTTTCCCAACTTGCGTTTGCAATTCTTTTAATGTATTATCGGTCATTTGCATGAAAAAATTCAGCAATTCTCCTATATTTGAACCCTGATTTTTAGGCTGTTGTTGTAGATGAAACTATTGTTGGAAATTTCCTAGCCAGACGAAAGTAGGTTTTTTAACTGCATCTTGCTTCTTAGTGTAGCTAAATTTGGGGTGATTTCTCCATCCTAAGTTGTAAGTGTTGGATTAGGGATCATATTGTTGTATTTGCTGATTTGGGAAAATAACATTGACTTATTCATAAACCTCTTCAGAAGCTGAAGAAGCACGAGTATACTTAGTTATGACATAGCTCCCATGTGGCCTATTTGTTGACGGAGTTCAGTGACTTCGCTAACTTCATTAACTCTCTTGACGAGTGGTTCTGACCCATGACTTAAAAGTTATTGAGAATTTACTGCCACGTTCTCAGTTAACTCTCTAGCCTGCGATATTCTCTTGTTCACTAATGCACCACCATCTATAGCGTCAAGGAGAATCATATCACTCGGTTGGAGACCTTCGTATAAGAACTGGATTATCAATAAGTCAATGAATTGATGATGCGCGGAAACTAGGCACCAATCTCTTGTAACGTTCCCAACATTCATATAATATTTCTCCTGCCATATGTTTAATCCCACAAATCTCTTTCCAAATTTAGTTCGCCTTTGATTCAGGAAAGTGCTTCTTTAAGAAGAGTTTCTTCAAACCGTTCCACGTTACGACACTGCTAGACGATAAATAGTATAACCATTCCTTGGCGGTGTCTACCAAGGATAATGGGAAAGCTCGTAATATTAATCCATCCGCATCATTCTCATGAATATGTTATGAAAGTCAATTGGATGCTTATTTGGATCTTTATTAACCATTCCCTGAAACTTTAGTACCTCTCGAATCAACTCTAGTTTGATCTCGAAATCCGATGTTGTTTGAATACCCCATTGCTATTGATTGTGGGTAAAAACGAATTTAGGGTAAAAAGGTAAAAATAGGGTAAGATGATGAAAATTCGTGTAAGCCCTAAAACATTTATACTATAAAAGTACTTTTTAGATTCGAGAGATCAAAATCACGCAAAATTGGCATAAACCAAGAAATGGTCGTTCCAATTTTGTTTCGGTCACAAATGAAAGAGAAGGTTTGGTCTTAGGGAGGGAAGCAGAGGAAGTGTTGAGGTTAGAGTATCGGACTCTGTTAGATGTGGTAAGTGTGTTTAATTGTTATGAAAAAGGTTCTCTGTGTATGAATGATAGAAATCTTTTTTTATGAAAATTAGATAGTTGACTTGTGTCTATTTTGTACGATCTATCCCTCCTGATTTCAATATATTGGGGAATCTATTTATAATAGCATAACATTAAATGTTCCCCATGTCCTCGTAGGAAGTGGTAGTTTCGAAGTAGTTGTGAAGTGGAGGTGATGTAGAATGTATTGAAAACCGTGTCCCACTTGTGGGGAAGACTGGATTGTTATACACCCATCACTCCTCTATTTTACTAACTGTTGTACATTCTAGACGATTCTCGTGATGGGTGTATTGCTAAACCGCATATGTCGTAGACCACCAGACCAATACCCTAGAGAATATCCCCCCATTTGTGATATCTTTGATGTCTTGTGAGTTTTAGCATAAAATTTTACTTAGTATGAAGTCAAGTTGTGATTGATTGCTTAGTCAAGTTGACTTATGACTTTTCATGCCTGGCTAGACATGAATAATGAATCTTGATGAGTCTGACAAGACTAGTGAGGCTTGTAAGGAGCAAGTAGACTTATAAATATGTATTCATTTATGCCTTATGTCAAGACACTGATATACTCAGGTAAGCAGTGAGAGTTCAAATGTGTCATCCATTTTTGACATGCTAAAATGAATAGGTGATGCCAGATGCATGCATTAAGTAGGTCAAACACTGTATTTCACTTCATCAGCGAGAGGTGATGATTGGTCATGAAAGAGTGAGGAAGAAAATATTTAAGTATTGAAATGGTCAAGCATATGTAGCAGGACATATGTGTGAAGCCACATGGAATAATATATTTCTGGTCAGACGATATAGTGAGTCATCTATGGTCAGTCGTATGTTAATTATATATATGGTATGTCATATAAATAAATTGAATTTTATTAAAATACGGTTCACCGTGTCAGTTACACTTTATAAACCATATGTGATCAGTCGACATAAGTGTATGGCACACTTGGTAAATTGTTGACTTAGTAGGCTACATACAATATGTGTCGTTTTCCTTTCAAGTATAAAAAGGAAATTGACTCCAAGTTTAACATTTACAACGTTTATAAATATTGCACAAAAGGAAATTGGGACTCCAAGATTTTAAATAAAATTGAGACTCCAAGTTTAACATTTGCAACACTCCAAGCGTTGCAGAAGTGAGAGTTGGGAGTCCAAGCTTGACGTTAAAGTTGAGACTCCAAGTTTAATATTTGCAACGCTTATATGCGTTGCAATAGTGAGAGTTGGGAGTCCAAGTTTGACGTTAAAGACATTTACAGTGCTTATAAGTGTTGTAAGAGTGAGAGTTGGGACTCCACGTCTTTACATAAAATGGGACTCCAAGTTTAGCATTTGCAACGCTTATAAATGTTGCAAAATGGAAGTTGGAATGCCAACTTTAAGCTTAAACTCGGACTTATAGTTGTTTTGTTGTTCGACGTCATTCTTGTTAATCGTCTCGTCAGAGAGGATTGAGGTGGCCGACTAACTTGGTCGCCGATGGAGAAAACTTGGTCGGCCAAGTGTAATAACTTTCCTTCTTTTAATATGGCTCAAATCAATCGTTTGTGCCCAAAAAAGCTAGGATTTCATTATTTTTGACTATTATTGGGTTTTTAGTACAATCAATCATGGAAGATATGACTCCTGAGCTCGGCTAAAGTTAGATTTGTCTAGTCAGATCTCTATTTTGTGTTTAGTATAGTTTTTGACTTGATATCCAGGCATAGTAGTGGTGTTTCAGTCATGTAAATTTATATGTAACTTGCCACATACTTATATACAGGTTTGTATAGGTACTATAGTAAATCAATATCATTCAGTTGAGCATGAGTATTGATACACTGTAATTTAGGAATTCAGTCGTGGAATATAGCATTAAAGAATACTCAAGTTGTTATATACTAGTGGGAAATCCATCTAGGAGTTTGAGATTTATTGTGTAAAAATCACAGAATATCTGGGAATGTTACAACGAGACTTAATTTTGTACAGGGATGAATACTGATTTATTCAGTAAATATAGTTGTATACATAATAATCTTCTGAGTTCAGCCTAGTGAAGTATTCATGTGATTGTATACATATAGAGAGAGACAGGCATGTACACATATCATGACTTAAAATTCTTTGGATAATACTGAAGTTCAATATTTCTGAGACCCGGGTCAGAAACATATTTTTTACGATTTTATCCTTGACAAAAACCCACCATCTACAGCTGTGTATCCAATCTTTGAGAAGCTAAGTCCTTGAGTATACGATTTGCATCACCCATTGTTTTTTCTTGTTTGTCTTCCGGTTTATCTTTTAGTATGGTTCCTTGCGCGTCCCAATTCCAATATGTAAATACCCGAAGGTTTCGGTTTCGGCTTGAGAGCCAGAAGATAAGTACCTGAAAATTAATCTCAAACCTAAATTAGAAACAAAAATAAAAATAAAAAATAATCTGTTATGCCTCCCCGGCAGCGCCGCCAAAATTTGAGCACTATCGTATCCGTCAAAATTATTTCATGTTCTCACTTTCAAAAATATAGATTAAGCACAAAGGTAGGAACGAGTTCGTTCCACGAGAGGCATTGGTTTTTAATGACTTATGTGAAAAGGGGAATTTTTATGAGTAATTGAAAATAATTTATACTAATAAGAAAGCAAGGAATTGTACAAGTAATCAATGAGATGAGAATATTGATTAAGGTTTCGTCTTCATTCACAAACATGTTATTGTATCAATATTTAGAATTGAAATTTAATCTCTTATTTTCAAAATCCCTAGAATACTTTGATCGCGAATCTAGTCAGTTAATTTCCTAGTCATCATATTCATAACGACGAGAACACGAATGCTACCTAGAGAATAACCCAACGCATCGCGTGATTAGGTTTAACCCTCTAAGAGCATTGAAATTGGTGAAATACGCTAGTCAATGCAATTGATACACTCGAGTATCCAATTTAACAAAGGTTACAATTTACATGCAACTACAAAAAAATATCACTACAATACGTAATCACACTATGCTACTTGTAATTAAGATTTGTCAACTTTTGCGTATAAACAACCATAATTTAGCTCTAGATATGAACACAAATTTACTTAATTTGGAACTTAAATAAAAAAGCATTCAATCATACATGGCGATATTTATGGTAAATTATGAACGATAATTACGAGACAAAACTAATTTATTAACCAAGAAACACGTATTGCAGAATCGATTACATACCTAACCAATAAAATAAAATTAGCTACCCATGTTTTGGAGTTCAAACAATTAAATTCTAGAAGAAATAAATCATATCAAACCTTAGACACGCGAAGACGAGAGCAAGCCATTTGAAATTCAGGCGAAAACTCACTTCTTTGGGGACTTCCTCCAAACGCTTTGCATGTGTGCACTTTTCTAGTTGTGAAGAGATGAGATTGGATGCTCTTTCTAAACCCTTTTATAGCTCTTATTCCCTACAATTCTAACTAGGGAAACAATACAAAGTTTCATATTCAATATCAAATTCTAAAAACAAGTTTAAATCGTAGTCATTCATTACAAATATACCCATCGATACACACCCACTTGCTGGCTGTTTTGAGTCCAATTACAACTCAAATTGTACAGCCTATCCATGATCCATTTCATAGCAAACCCATCTATTTCTTTACAATTCATCCCCATATTGACAGTTGGTCAGTTGTCAGACAAGCAAAATTATTTCAAGTTTTTTCACTTCACAATTATAAATAAGTGTATAGTAATAAGACAAGTTCGATCCACAAAGAGATATGGGTTGTTAAGAAACTTTTTGATTTCTTTTGTAACTGGGGGATTTAAGATGATTGTAAATAAATTTAAACTAAAATAATAATAGAAAACAATATAGGATTGTAAATAATATAATGAGAATACTGGTTAGAGAATCCAGCTTCCATCATCAAACATGTTATCAACTAAATCAAACTCAATATTCAACTTTTCTCAATATCAATAACCCTAAAGCATCCTATCGCAGGTCTACTCCAGCAAAAATCCTTTTATCATCAAAGGCGCAAGAGCCACTCTTTGAATCCCATTCACTTGATAACTTCGCGCAAGAGCCACTCAAGTTTAACCCAATGAAAGCAATGGTATTTATGAGTTGAGGTTATTCTAAGCAATCCGGCGCAAGAACCACACGGATTTAACCTAGCAGTTCACACTTTGACACATAATATCGTGGCAACATCCTGACGTTAAAAATTATGTAATGCTACTTGTAACAAGAGTCTTTTGACAATTTTGGATCTCAAACCATAGTTTAACTAAAGATATGAATTTATGATTATTTAATTTGCAACTTAAACAAGCAATAGTTCAATCATACACGGCGTTATAATTAGTAGAACATAAGCGATACTAAAGATAATATGAATACTAAGAATGAATGCTTTAATTAATAATCATGTTCTAGACTTCAGACTACATCTCTAACCAATGAGAATAAATTAGTTCATAATGGATTTCTTAAAACTCTTGGAAAATAATAAAGAAGAAAATAAAATCAAACCCTAGGTTGTAGAAAAATCTCCAACTCCAAAGCTCCTTCTTTTCTCTACTTGTGTATAAAACGTGTGATAAAATATATATCAATAGAAGTGAAATCCTCTCTTAAATAGGGTTGCAGAAGTAGAAATGCTTGCACGTCGAATCCCGGCCATAGTAGGTTTCCAAACTCGCTCCAAAATAGCCAAAATCTTGAGAAATAATTACACAGCTAAATAGGCTCGTGTAACAGGATGAAATCCAGCCCAAAAATCAGTTTTGAACTTGAATTGGCCTATCAATTTTAGGAAACTGACAAGCAAAAACTACAATTTCTCCTCCGTGATTGTCTATTCTTTCTACGGCCAGATAACTTGGACGTAAGTTGTCCTGATTTTCTCTTCTTTTTTCTTCTAAGTCTATGGCTAGGTTGGAAGATGGACGTATATTGAACTGTGTTTTTGAATTCTTTTCTCACTTGAGTTTTACGGATAGGTTTGACTGACCGTAAGTTGTGAGAGAATAAAATCCAAGCAACGCGTGTCCAAAAACTATTGGAGAATGAGCGAGTTACAATGAGACGAGAAACACTGAAACATAGCCTTTTAAAGCATTAAATTTACAGCTGCAAAGTTGATAAGATTTGAACCTGACAACATTAATGCATGATCGAAACATGGGTTGCGGGAAAGTAAGGCACACTGCTCAAAACAGATAGTCTTGCTTCCTGACCGACACCAGGTTGCGGGAAAGTATGACACAATAAAGAAGCAATGATGAGTGTTGATACATGAGGGACACGTATAAACTTCACAAGCAGCGGAACAAAAAGGACTAAAGCATGACGATTCACTTTTAAGAGCTACGTGTCAGACATGCTATGGTTCAAATAAGACCGCAACATTCATCCCAATTCAAACACAATAACTTAAATACAAGACCGCAGAAGAGCTACGGGATAACCAGTGAGAAATTACCAAAAACAAGAAGTACGCATGCTAATACTTACGGGAATCATGATCAAGTCTTGCGGAAATTACAAATAAGCTTTGCGGGATTGTATTTCGCACCCGGGATGGATAAGAATAAATAGGTGGAAAGGAAGATTGGTGGGACTCATCAAATTGGCTATAAATACCAAACTCATAAACAGGAAAATGAATTGGAAATTCCGAAGAAAAATTGGACTGAAGGCGTTGAATCATAGGCAAGAGTTTAGGTATGAGACTTTGTGTAAACTTAGTTTGATTGATACTTGATTAATATGATCACGATTCATAGTATGCTTTTCTTCTGTAATGTTTAAGGAAGAATAATAAAAGTATAAATCTTTTACCCGTGGATGTAGACAATTAGTTTGTTGAACCACGTTAAATGTTTGAGTTAATTACTTTCCAGTTTTGACTGATTTCCGACTTTTAAAAGTTAATATAGGATGATTTTATGATATGGAATCAAACTGTTGTATAATTCAGATTATATTTGTTTTGATCCAAAGATGCCAGATTTTTGGTAATCACATCTTCATCCCTTTTACCAGCTGATACTCCTCCTTCACATATTCACAGCGTCACAACAAACCATTCAAACTGCCAGGATCAAGTCATCAACTTCAAGCTCGAGTAACACAGCAAACCATTATCGCTTATTTCTCCATTAGTATAGTGATCATCATGATCACTATCTTAAACTTCCACTAACAAACTCAATCTCAATCGATCGATACAGCTATCTCCATCAATCGAGCTCATCACAGATTCATCTCGGCCATTAATGGCAGCACACCATAATCTTAGTTTTCTAGATTCAAAACACTTTCTTGGCTCTAACACATTCCTTATAATAGACCCATTAACTCCATTGATCCATCCGAATTCAGAATCAACCATTATAATGATCAAACATCAAGCCATCATGACAATCATC
This sequence comes from Papaver californicum, assembly GCA_023531435.1. Lineage (NCBI taxonomy): Eukaryota > Viridiplantae > Streptophyta > Magnoliopsida > Ranunculales > Papaveraceae > Papaver > Papaver californicum. Next base: position 3,458,620 of record JAJJMC010010614.1, read on the forward strand.
ATCTGCAGTTACATAGAAAGCTATAAGTTCGCGTTTTAAGTTTGGAGGAAGAAGAAGGTTTGCACCGATCCAGGTTTCTGGTGCCTTTAGCACTATTTAAATAGGTGGCAGCCCTGAGTAGAAATATCTGTTGCCTTTAGCAATTCTGTGCGTTCAGAAATTTTACAACTTTGACTCGCTTCATATGCTCATAACTCTCTCATACGAAGTCGGAATGACTTCGTTCTTTCGTTGTTGGCTTCGCTTTCTCGTTCTCTTTGACATGTATGAAGAAATACTGGATTCAACTGTTTACCACCGAATATTTAGCAATTCTCCCTTTAAAACACTTCATTTTCACTTCTTTTAGAGATGTAACTTACAAAAGACATAATATACAAAAGTAATAATAACGCAAGGTAATTCACACAAAATTTAGCAAATAAGTGCAAGAAAATGGTACTCAAAACATGTAAATTATGCCCTTATCAAATTCCCCCACACTTTCCTTTTCCTAGTCCTGTAGCAAACTATGTATCTAAACTAACCTAAACTAAAATATAACAACTCCCTTTCGTTGAGAATACAGTTACACTTAGTATGTATAACAAGCCTTTAAACCGTTAAGTGTCCCTAGTGGACGAGTTATAGTCTTGTGAGGGTTTACAAGAGGTATACCCCACAAAACCTAAATTCCAACTTACAAAAATTCCATAGCACAAGCATCCAAAGAGAGATACGAAGACATAAATTTTCTACACACTAACAATAAGAAGTCAGAAGTATAAAGAACGTTATTCTCATGTTTAACCCTTGAGTTAGGAGAGAATCCATACTAAAGAGCGATCGAATAAGCATTCTGCCTCGACTTCTGCATCACCAATAGATTTTATGAGGTTGCACTCAAAAGACGCACTTTATGGTTCTCATGTGTGCAGGCAGGAATGAAGATAGAAATCCTGCATACGTTGAATGGTGGGAAGGAAAAGTAACTTCCGAATCATATTTTGTTATCCCATGGAAACGTGGGATGAAAGGAACCTTTTTTTTATTTTTCTGATGATCTCTAAAAAAGGAAATCAACCACTATGTGAGGATGGGAATGCTACTTACCTTGTCGCCCGATCTAAAATTAGCACCACTCTCATAGCATCCAATAGAAACGTCTTCAGTCTTCGCCTTCAACTGTTGATAATGAATTCTTGAACTACGTACAAACCTTGAAAATTGTAATTGTTTTCCTCAATTCCTAGTTGCTTGAAATTCTTTATAAATTTCTTCTTCCCCATGGCCTTATTGAATGAATACAAAAACAAACAAACAAACACTAAACATTTTTTTTTTCAGTTTTTTTTTTGAATCATAGAAAAATAGAATACAAACTACAAAATAAAATAAACAATGAAACTACTATGGCCATGGGATAAGGACTTTACCGCTTGATTATTCACAACTTGAATTGTTTTGATATCATAAACTTCACTAACTCTCATCTTTTGATTTCCTTCGCTCTTGTACATAAGTCTTTAACATGTATATATAATTCTGCTCTTCTTCTTGTTGCTTCACTTGAATATGAAATTTGCTCTTTCTTGTATCGTTGCTTGTAAACCTTGAACATCTTCAACTTTCCTTTGTTGTTTCTGATATCACTCCGTTTGTTGATGATGATGTGTTTCTATTGTTGTTGTTGTAGAGAGAGAATGGTGCTAACTGCAAACAACAAGATTACAAGAGATGTTGTAAGTTAGCAATTCTGATGGCACCCTCGTGATTGAAGAAATAACACTCAAGAGATCAAAAAGTAGTGCTGAAATTGGTGCAAAACTGGGTAGCTCATCATTCTACCCAGAATTTGCGTATGATGACACGCACTCTAAAGCACAATTTTTTAGACAACTACAAAGTATTGAAGGTTTGGTGCCTCGCTTGATGTTATGGGTAGTCTCCACTAATGATTGATCAACTCCCTAATACTGCATTATATACCGGCGATTTAAGTCCCTTTTTGTCAGCTCTTGCCTCTCAACAACTAAAAAAACCGAATATCATTCTCTATTACTTCTAAGTTCAATCATCTCGGTGAGAACTCCGTATGTAGACTTAGATAAAAGTATACTAAGTGACTCTAAAATATTTAGAAGTTGGATGTTTTCATGCAAATATGTACAAAAAATTTAAAAATTCTACCTACAAAAGCGAATATTAAGAATCTATATGCTTAAACACTCCACTTAAACTTTACATTGTCCTCAATGTAAATTGATTCGTCCAATGTAAAATCAAGGTGGGAAATCCTATAATGAAATGAAAAGATAAAAAATAAAACTAAAAAGATAAAGATAGAAATACAAACCAATGGGTTGCCTCTCACTCAGTTTTTTTTTTCAGTTTTTTTTTTTTTTGAATCATAGAAAAATAGAATACAAACTACAAAATAAAATAAACAATGAAACTACTATGGTCGTGGGATAAAGACTTTACCGCTTGATTCTTCACAACTTGAATTGTTTCGATATCATAAACTTCACTAACTCTCATCTTTTGATTTCCTTCGCTCTTGTACATAAGTCTTCAACATGTATACATAATTCTGCTCTTCGTCTTGTTGCTTCACTTGAATATGAAATTTGCTATTTCTTGTATCGTTGCTTGTAAACCTTGAACATCTTCAACTTTCCCTTGTTGTTTGTGATATCACTCCGTTTGTTGATGATGATATGTTTATATTGTTGCTGTTGTAGAGAGAGAATGGTGCTAACTGCAAACAACAAGATTACAAGAGATGTTATAAGTTAGCAATTCTGATGGCACCCTCGTGATTGAAGAAATAACACTCAAGAGATCAAAAAGTAGTGCTGAAATTGGTGCGATACTGGGTAGCTCATCATTCTACCCAGAATTTGTATATGATGACATGCACTCTAAAGCAAGATTTTGTAGACAACTATAAAGAATTGAAGGTTTGGTGCCTCGCTTGATGTAATGGGTAGTCTCCACCAATGATTGATCAGCTCCCTAATAATGCATTATATACCAACGGTTTAAGTCCCTTTTTGTCATCTCTTGCCTCTCAATAACTAAAAAATCTCTATTACTTCTAAGTTCAATCATTTCGGTGAGAACTCCGTACATAGACTTAGATAAAAGTATACTAAGTGACTCTAAAATATTTAGAAGTTGGATGTTTTCATGCAAATATGTATAAACAATTTAAAAACTTTACCTACAAAAGCGAATATTAAGAATTTAAATGTTCTCGATTGAGCATTACTTGGGCATCGCATTGCTTCAAAGATACTGAAACTTATCACATCTTCATCAAACTCCATAGTCAGGGTGCCTTCGTGGACATCAACCTTTGTTCTAGAAGTGCTCAAAAATGGTCTACCCAATAGTATAGGTGTAGACGAGGATGAATTATCATCTCTCATATCTAGATCATAAAAGTCCACTGGAAATATTAGTCTGTTTACCTGCACCAAAAAATCCTCAACAACCCCTTTCGGGTAAACATTAGGTCTATTGGAAAGTTGAGTAACTATACCGGTCTCTTTGAAAGGACCAAGATGTAAAGCATTATAAATTGAAGCAGGCATAATATTAATAGATGCTCCTAAATCTAGCAAAGCTTTTGTAAACCTGGTTTTACCAATTGTGCATGTAATAGTAAAGCTACTTGGATCTTTTAGTTTAGGTGGAAGTTTCTTTTGAAGAAACGCCAAAGCATTCTCCCCAACACTAATTAATTCATTACCGGTTAACTTATGCTTATTAGTGCACAACTCCTTCAAGAACTTCGCGCAACGAGGAACTTGCTTGATTGTTTCAATAAGGGGAATGTTCCCTTCGACTTTCGTGAACACGTCCAAAATCTCTTTATCTTGTTCCACCTTTTTATTAGCTATAGCGAACCTGCAAGGAAAAGGTAGAGGAGGAACGTAAGTAGAAACATGAGATTGAGGTTTTTTCTTCGATACCTAACTATCTTTCGGATGAGTTATGAGCTTTTCCTCTTTAGTCGTCTCCTTTATAGATTTTTCATCACCCTCGAAAGTAATTTCTGATTGCACAGTTTGTGTACCACTTCTCAATCTAGCAACATTAACAATCTCTTTTAGTTTAACAAGATTCTGAGAAGGGAGTTTCTCACTATCTTGTGCCTTCAACTGATTAATCTCACTTGCCATAACATCCATCTGCGTACGCAGCTTATTAATTACATTATCAGTTTTTTGCTGATTTAGATCTGTCGTTGATTCTGTTGTACCTTGGAGATTAAAGTCTTCATCAAATTAAGCATCTCTGATGATTATGAGTTTTGAGATATTTATGGTTGGTGTACTTGAGGTTGGAACTCAATAGAACGTTTATTAGAAGGATCTGCAACTATAGCTTCATTGATAGCATAACTAGAGTGTGGACGGTCTCTACATCCTTGATCATAGGTGTTGGAGTAAGGATCACATTGTTGTGTTTGTTGGCTTGAGAAGAGAGCATTGACATGCTCTACATGCTCATAAGCTCGACGTGATAGTTGTACCACCACAGCTGCAATTTGTTGCACCATTGCTGTCAGGTTGCCTACCTGTTGACGTAGCTCAGTCATCTCGTCAACTTGATTAACTCTCTTGATAAATGGCTCTGATAAACAACTTGAGAACTGTTGAGAATTTGATGCCATGTTCTCGATCAATTCTTTAGCTTGTGATACTGTTTTGTTCATTAAAGCACCACCACTTGCAGCTTCAAGGATATTTCTGTCACCTGGTAATAAACCATCATAAAAATACTAGATAATCAACGCGTCATCAAATTGATGATGCGAACAGCTGGCCACCAATCTCTTATAACATTCCCAACATTCATACAATGTTTCTCCTGCCATTTGTTTAATCCCACAAATCTCTTTCCGAATTTGTTTATCCTTAGATGCAGGAAAATATATATCTCTCTAAAAAGAGTTTCTTCAAACCATTCCATGTTGTTACATTGCCAGCAAGTAAATAGTATAACCATTCCTTAGCGGTGTCTACCAAAGAGAATGGAAAAACCCGTAACATAGCTCCATTTGTATTTGTCTCTGTCGGTAGCATGGCCATGACCATGTTATAGAAATCCATTAGATGTTTCTTCGGAGCTTCGTTAATCATTTCATGGAATTTGGGAAGCTCTCGAATCAACCCTGACTTGATCTTGAAGTTGGATGTAGTTTGAATACACCATTCCTGTATATCCATCTTGTGAGAAGCTTGTTCTTTGGGTGTACAATTTGCATCACCCATTGCTTCTTTCTGTTTGTCTTCAGAAAAGTACCTGAAATACAATTCTTAAAAATAAAATAATAAATCAAAAATAATAAATCAAAAAAATAATAAATCAAAAATAAAATAACAATCCGCTACGCCTCCCCGGCAGCGGCGCCAAAATTTAGTCGGTTGTCAGCCAAGTAAAATTATTTCAAGTCTTTTCACTTCACAATTATAAATAAGAGTATAGTAATAAGACAAGTTCAATCCACAAGGAGATATGGGTTGTTAAGAAACTTTTTGATTTCTTTCGTAACTGGGGGATTTAAGATGATTGTAAATAAATTTAAACTAAAATAATAGTAAAAAATAATTTAAGATTGTAACAATATATGAGAATACTGGTTAGAGAATTCATCTTCCATCATCAAACATGTTATCAACTAAATCAAACTCAATATTCAACTTTTTTCAATATCAATAACCCTAAGGCATCCTGTCGCAGGTCTACTACGGAAAAACCCCTTTTATCATCAAAGGCGCAAGAGACACTCAAGTTTAACCTAATGAAAGTAATGGTATTTATGAGGTGAGGTTATTCTAAGCAATCTGGCGCAAGAGCCACACGGATTTAACCTAACAGGTCACACTTTTACACATAATCTCATGGCAACATCCTGTCGTTAAAAATTATGTTATGCTACTTGTAACAAGAGTCTTTTGACAATTCTGGATCTCAAACCCTAGTTTAGCTATAGATATGAATTTATGATTATTTAATTTGTAACTTAAACAAGCAATAATTCAATCATACAAGGCATTATAATTAGTAGAACATAAGCGATATTTAAGATAATATGAATACTAATAATGAATGCTTTAATTAATAATCATATTCTAGAATGAATTTCTTAAAATCCATGGAGAACAATAAAGAAGAAAATAAAATCAAACCCTAGGTTGTAGAAAAATCTCCAACTCCAAAGCTCATTCTTTTCTCTTCTTGTGTATAAAACTTTTGATAAAAGATATATCAATAGAAGTGAAATCCTCTCTTAAATAGGGTTCCAGAAGTAGAAATGCATGCGCGTCGAATCCCGGTCATAGTAGGTTGCCAAACTCACTCCAAGTAGCCAAAATCGTGAGAAATAATTACACATCCAAATAGGCTCGTGCAATAGGATGAAATCCAGCCCAAAAATCAGTTTTGAACTTGAATTGGCCTGTCAATTTTAGGAAACTGACAGGCAAAAACCATAATTTCTCCTCCGTGATTTCCTATTCTTTCTACGGCCAGATAACTTGGACGTAAGTTGTCCTGATTTTCTCTTCCTTTTTCTTCCAAGTCTACAGCTAGGTTAGAAGCTGGACATATGTTGAACTGTTTTGACTTTTTTACTCACTTGAGTTCTATGGATAGGTTGGACTGAACGTAAGTGGAACTGTGTTTCTCCTATTTTTCTTATAAAAACTTTGCTTTGCTAACAGACTCGACTACCAAATTCCATTCTTATTTACTCGAGCTCATCCAACACTCATTAACTCAAACCCTTATTTCACTTCATCTTTTCTTGAGCTATCAACTATAATCCATCGAACATTGCCTTATAACATTACCAGCTTGAGTTCAATCTTCAACTGCACCTCAACTGACATACTTCACTCAAACCATCATTATCATCACAATCACAAAACTTGAGTTACAGCAAACATCTCGTCATCATAAATTTTTTATCTTCATGGCTATGAATTGGAACAACCATTAACAGCTCCATCTGCCTACTTTTCTTTATTTTCTAATTAGAGAGTAGCCACATCATCTCTAGTTATTTAAAAATTTCTTAAGAAATCACACGTGCAAACTAGACATAAATTTGTAATTAATCATACGTAATATGATGAAATATGCCCACAGGAAATTTTATTATATTTGTATGATTAATTGGGGTGAAATATTAAATTATGTTCCTTAATCTACCCACAGGAATTAAGGAATGAATATGATTTAATAGTTTCATCATGTAGTTATGAATCTAATTTGAGTAGGACTTTAGCCCACAGGCAAGTTTTATGTCACTAGATTCATATTTTTTATGCATGACTTGCATTGGTAAATCATGATTAAGTTTAAGTCTCAAATTTTTTGTTTATAAGCATGTATATATTTTTTTACTTTGCAGCAATTTTAACTGGAAACATTTCTGATGTCAATTGTCACATTCCTGAATTAAAGGGTGATTACTATAAGGTGTGGAAAGAAAGAGTGCTTTTACAATTGGGATAGATGGATATCGACTATGCTATTCGGAAAGACGAACTACCTAGCATAACTGAGACTAGTACTCTTGATGCAGTTGATCTTTATGAAAAATGGGATCGATCTAATCGTCTCTCAGTTATGTTCATAAAGACCAAAAAATTTGCTAGTATTCGGGGTTGTGCCGATAAGCATACTAAGGTTAAAGATCTCCTTAAAGCCATTGATGAACAATTTGTAAGTTCTGACAAATCTCTTGCTAGCACCTTAATTATCAAGTTTTCATCCATGAGACACAATGGGTTTAAGAATGTGCGTGATTATATCATGAGAATGAGGGATATTGCGGCCTAACTTAAGGATTTGGAAGTTACCATGTCTGATTCTTTCCTAGTTTATTTCATTTTGTGTACTCTTCCTCCATAATATGGACGCTTTAAGATATCTTATAACACACATAAGGATAAATGGTCAATTAATGAACTTATGACCATGTGTGTTCAAGAGAAGGGGAGATTGAGGATGGAAGAGGGCGAAAAGGTGAACCTTACTATTGCTTCTTCTTCAAAGAAGAAAAGGGATCACGTTAAGGAAAATGGAAAGCTTTCAGTTAACCAAGGCATAAAGAAGGAGTCTCCGTGTTTCTTTTGTAAAAAGAAGGGACAATATGAAGAAAGACTGCATTAAGTTTAAGACTTGGCTTGAGAAGAAAGGTAATTTTTTAGCGTTTGTTTATGAATTTAATATGGTTAATATTAATCATAATACATGGTGGATTGACTCTGGTACTACAATCCATGTTTCGAATACCTTGCAGGGTATGACAAACCTAAGGAAACCAACGAGAAGTGAACATTACATCTATTCAGGCAGTCAGATGAGTTCACATGTGGAAGTTGTTGGGACATGCAGTTTAATTTTAAGTAGTTATTTTATTTTGCATTTAGAAAAGACATTTTATGTATCAGGTTTCACTAGAAACTTGATTTCAGTTTCAAGACTTGTACCATTATGAATTTCCTTTAATTTTTTCAGATTCTGGTTTCAGTATTCTCGGAAATTCTGAAGTTATTGGTTATGGTATTTTGCCTATCGTCTTTATTTGCAAAATCATATCACTCATAGTTATATGCATGTTAATATTAAGTTAAAAAGATGTATTATGAATGAGGACTCCTCAATTTTGTGGCATCGGAGATTGGAATATATCTCCATTAAGAGAGTTAAGAGATTGGTAAAGGATGGGGTATTTGGTACTTTAGACTTTACTGATTTTGATACTTGTGTTGGTTGCATTAAGGGAGAGCAAACTAACAAACACAAAATTGATGCCAAGAGAAGTTCAAACCTATTAGAGATTATACACACGGACATTTGTTGTCCGGACATGAACGCTAATGATCTAAAATACTTTATCACCTTCATAAGATTATTACTCACAATATATGTATCTTTACTTGTTTCGTTCCAAAGATGAAGTTTTGGATGCCTTTAAATTTTTTAAGGTTAAAGTAAATAAACAATGTGGTAAGCACATTAAGATTGTGAGATCAGATAGAGGTGGAGAGTACTATGGTAGATTTCTTCATAACACTAGAATTGTGGAATCAAGAAATGCTAAATTTCTTGAGAATGACTTGATTAGTTGGAGTGATCAATTTCAGGATATTGTTCCTGAAAAGGATAATGATCAACTTCCACCTACTGTTTCAAGTGACAAGTTGATTGTCAACTATTTCTAGTGACTATTTAATGTATCTGCGAGATTCGGATTGTAATATTTGAGCCAATAATGATCTTATGTTATTTTCACAAGCCATAAATTCTACAGATTCAAACTTATGGATCAATGTATATACCTTAAGGTCAGTGGGAGACATTAAGTGATGGATCAATGTATATACCTTAAGTTTAGCACCCATTGTAAAAGATGATTGGTTCAGTTTGGACCAATGCCCAGGAATGACATTGAAGGGGAACAAATGAAAAATGTTCCATATGCTTCAGCTCTTGGTAGCATTATGTATGCTCAGGTCTATACTAGACCCGACATTTCATAGGCCGTTGGAGTATTAGGAAGAGATTAGAGTAACCCATGAAAAATCGATCACTGTAAGGCTGCGACGAAAGTATTGAGATACCTTAAGGGTACTAAGGATAACATGCTTATATATAAACGAAAAAATAGTCTTGAAGTAGTAGACTAAGTTCGTTTCTTGTTCTGAGACTACCTCACATGGTGTATGGATGAAAGTCTTCATATATGGGCTAAGAGTTGTTGACTCTATTAGCCGACCATTAAGAATGTATTGTGACAATTCAGTTGTTGTTTTATGGATAAGAATAATAAGAGTGGAAGTCGAAGTAAACACATCGACATAAAGTATCTAGCCGTAAAAGAACGTGTACAAGAAAAGAGTGATCATTGAACACATTAGCATTGAATTTATAATAGCTGATCCCTTGACTAAAGGAATGCATGTTAAAGGATTCAAGGATCATGTAGTAATGATGGGACTTGGTCCCATTATGTAGTACATTCTTTATTTTTTTTCTGAAGCTTTCATTTAGTTTGATTATTTCTCATTTGGAATTATGTACGTACTTACTTTAGTTATCTTGTTGAGAAATATCATTATAGTTTGACCTAGAGTAAACATATGGTTTACTCATTAAGTTAAGTATGAGTGGTAAAAGACTAAGTATGTTGTGATACATGGAAGATTAATTCTTGCTCTTAAAGAGGATTAATCGACATGATCCGTATATGGAGTCTTTCGTGAAATGGATCAAGTGGGAGAATGTTAGGTCTTTTTCCATATGGGCTAAAATAAAGGGAAAACGGATATGTGATCCATAAGCCTCACTACTCTCTCCCACCTTTAGAAAAAACACCCACTATATATCTATCGGGTAACTACTCTATGATGGCTAGGTTAGTATACAAAAAGATAGAAAAATTGGACAGAAGGTCACCAAAACCATTCTCTACACCATCTAAAATTGAGAATGAGGGGTTGGAACCAAAGTTCACATGAATTCATAAATTAGGGAAAGCTTCAAGGATTAAGATTTCAAGCAATGGCTGGAGGTATTTATTTTTTATATCTTTTGCTTCTGTTTTTAATCACTGTATGTTCATATTTTGCGATTAGAATATGAATATAGGTTTTAACGTTTTCATAACTACATGATGAAACTATTAAATCATATTCATTCTTTAATTCCTGTGGGTAGATTGAGGAACATAATTTAATATTTTTATAAACAAAAAATTTGAGCCTTAAACTTAATCATGATTTACCAATGCAAGTCATGCATAAAAAATATGAATCTAGTGACATAAAACTTGCCTGTGGGTTAAAGTCCTACTCAAATTAGATTCATAACTGCACGATGAAACTATTAAATCATATTCATTCCTTAATTCCTGTGGGTAGATTAAGGAACATAATTTAATATTTCACCCCAATTAATCATACAAATATAATAAAATTTCCTGTGGGCATATTTCATCATATTACGTATAATTAATTACAAATTTATGTCTAGTTTCCACATGTGATTTCTTAAGAAATTTTTAAATAACTAGAGATGCTGTGGCTACTCTCTAATTACTAAAATTATTAAATCACTTAACATATTTCTTTATGTGCTACCAATATTACGTAGTAAGCCGAAACTAAATATTATGTAGTCAGCCGAAGCTAAATATTCCAACATTTTACTGTAAATCACTACATAATGAATATTAAATCACTTGACATATTATTTGTTTATGTACAATCCTAATGGTCATAATATATATATAATTAATCATTTTATAACTATTGCACATGTCAACAAATAATAATACAACAAATACATTGGAACAAAATTAATATGATTAAACATATTATACTGACCGGAAAACTAGAAGGTCACATTCCCAACGTTCATTTTAATTTGAGGTCTGAATTTATTCATTTCGTGTACTTAACGTTCCGTACTAGAATTCGCGAAATGAATTCGGCCAAGTAATATCCATTATTATTAGCCCATTAACTACAATTAATTACTGGGCCCATTAAATCAAATCCACTAAGCCCCAAATGCATTTCACGGGAATTGGACAATTTAGATGTATACATTTATGATTTATTCAACATTTTAAGGAAAGGAACCTTCAGAATAAATATGGAAACTGGCCAATGTATTTTCAACCATACATGGATTACATACACAAACTACCCCTTGTGAAGAAACTATATCTTTAAGAAGAATGCATCTACTGGTTCAGTCATTTCAAATCAACTCCAACTAAACTAAGATCATAAGAAAAACCTGTTATTTTATCTCAGTCGACACTTGGGCCAGTTTCAAAAGAGCTAATGCCCGAATAAGCACACTCTCTCATTAACTCTAATAATTTCTTGCTTAATCTATCTCAGCTCTCAATGCCTTCTGCATCAAGAAAGTAGTCCGCCGGGAAGGTGGGAATAACTATAAGTCATTACTTATAGAATCTCCTCGTCTTCCGTTAGAATTTGCTTTATAGAATTCATATGGATTTCATAACGCTCGTTAGCTTTAGGACATCTGTATGTAGATTATGTGGAGATTCTATTCAGCAGATAGAATTCGTTCAACTTTAAAGCAGGATCACTGAAAAGTATTCTAGATTACTGACAATGTCGTCTCATGGAGTTACTAAAATGATGGAAATGTGTAGAACCAGTGTGTAACACTGGAGGAAAAGTAATTCTCATGGACAAGGCCCTTACTCTCCAACTATCACATGATTGATCTTATAGTTCCATGTGAAAAGCACTCAACGAAAATGGTTTAATTAAAGATAGAAATAGGTCAGCTGGGTGTGAGAACCTACTTTATCATTTGACTGTTTGTTCTTAGTGTCATGTGTCTATCCATTTGTACATTCAGACCCCAAACTATGTCCATCTTTACAAAGAGCTAATTTTGTGATTGTTATCACACATACAAAAGTCTGACATCGGGATTAACCATTATATCCTCATCCAAGCACGTAGAAACAGAAAACAACATGATTTGTATTTAGCATGTGCATACTTGGACAACCTGTTAATACAGGAAATAATTGACTATATAGATTAAAGCAACTAACAACATTTCTATATAATCAGTACAAGGAACCTGGTGTACAGACAGTTTAGACAGAACCAGAGAGAGACAAAATTATATCGTTTTCAAGCAAGGCAGAGGTGATTATGGCTCTGATACCAAATGTTAAAACTTATATTCATATTCTAATCGCAAAATATGAATATACAGTGATTAAAAACGGAAGCAAAAGAGATCAAAAATAAATACCTCCAGCCATTGCTTGAAATCTTAATCCTTGAAGCTTGCCCTAATTTCTGAATTCATGTGAATTTTGGTCCCAAACCCTCCTTCTCAATTTTAGATGGTGTATTCCTGATGAGAATGGTTTTGGTGACCTTCTGTCCAATTTTTATATCTTTTTGTATACTAACCCTAGCCATCATAGAGTAGTTACCCGATAGATATATAGTGGGTGGTTTTTCTAAAGGTGGGAGAGAGTAGTGGGGATAATGGATCACATATCCTTTTTCCCTTTATTTTATCCCATATGGAAAAAGGCCTAACAGAGTTCGTTGTCTTCTCTCCATCCACTACTCATTCTCATCTGCCTTGAATCGAGTTTTGCTCCACCTTGATCATCAATCTCTGGAATTGGTAATAACCATCAATCATGATAAAAAATAATCACAGGTTCCTTCACTGCCAGACTCTATCATTCGTAGATTTTCTTTTGAGTAAAACCCATGTCATCATCCCTGCTACCAGCTGATATTCCTCCTTCACAGATTCACAGTGTCACAACAAACCATTCAAACTGCCAGGATCAAGTCATCAACTTCAAGCTCGAGTAACACAGCAAACCATTATCTCTTATTTTTCCATTATTACAGTGATCATCATGATCACTATCTTCAACTTCCACCAACAAACTCAATCTCAATCGATCGATACAGCTATCTCCATCAATCGAGCTCATCACAGATTCATCTCGGCCATTAATGGAAGCACACTAGATTCTTAGTTTTCTAGATTCAAAACACTATGTTGGCTCTAACCCATGCCTTATAACAGCCCCATTAACTCCATTGATCCATCCGAACTCAGAATCAACCATTATAAATGATCAAACATCAAGCCATCATGATCATCATCGTCAGCAGTTACACAGAAAGCCATAAGTTCGCGTTTTAAGTTTGGAGGAAGAATAAGGTGGCCCCGATCTAGGTTTCTGGTGCCTTTAGCACTATTTAAATAGGTGGAAGCCCTGAGTAAAAAGATCTGGTGCCTTCAGTAATTCTGTGCGTTCAGAAATTTTACAACTTTGACTTGCTTCAAGTTCTCATAACTCTCTCATACGAAGTTAGAATGACTTCGTTTTTTCGATGTTCGCTTCACTTTCTCGTTCTCTTCGACATGGTTTGAAGAAATCCTGGATTCAAATGCGTACCACCGAATATTTGACAATTCTCCCTTTAAAGCACTTCATTTTTCACTTCTTTTAGAGATGTAACCTACAAAAGACATAATATACAAAAGTAATAATAACACAAGGTAATTCACACAAAATTTAGCAAATAAATGCAAGAAATGATACTCAAAACATGTAAATTATGCACTTATCAACAACAACACCATCAATAATTTTCCGACTAACCTGTATTCTTCTTAATTTCAAATTCTATTATAAACCCCAGTTTTCTCGAATCAACAGACTCTCAAGCAATTCGAATTCCATATACACATTTCATACGGTCACCATAACTCAACCATAGACTCGACAGAAGATAACACTTTTGGATGTTTCCTTGCAAACTCAGGTCACATCAATATCAAATTCAAGCTCATTTCACTAGCAGTTCAGAATCTAACTCAAACCCAATTTTTATATCCTTTTTCAACATCAGATCCCCTTCCCGTTGAAGGCAACAATTAACCTTCTTGGACTCTATTTTCTCGAATTTGAGAAAAACCCAATATTCCAAAACTTCTCGGCTAAATCTCATTATCTAAATCCATCTAAAATCGTTGTTATTTAGTCTAGAAAACTCTTAATACCCTTGATTCCACTCTGTATATCACCAGTTTCATTGGAAGCAACTATAACCTTTATTCAATCTGATTTTTCATTCAAGAACCCTCCTAAATTTCATATTAATCGAAAACAATGTCATCGTTTCCTTCTCTAAATCGAGAAATGACCAGTTGAGATAGTAAATTTTTGGTTTCTCAATAGACGAGGAAACCTCATACAAGAACATATATTTATATTGTTTTTGTACACAGTCAGCGTCAGGATTTCAGACTGCAGTAAATACATAATAAAAAATTATAAGAGGAAAAGGAAACTGTATATAATTATCTTCCCGAGATAAAGCAATCACTGATTATGTGTATCTTTGATTGCGCATATCTCTGACACTCCCCCTCGATTGAAGTGGGTGGTCGCAGAAAGTCAACAAAGATCACAAATTTGAGAACCTATCTTTACTCAACCTTTTGGTGAAGATATATGCAACTTGATCTTGAGAGGAGACAAAACGCACTTGCAGTAAACCTTGTTGAACTCTTTCATGTTTAAAGTGATAATTGATTTTAATGTGCTTTGTTCTTCCTTGAAATACTGGATTCATTGTGAAGTATGTGGCAGCAAGGTTGTCATACTAAAGAATTGGTGGTTTGCATATTGGTACTTTTTTGAGAGAGATTCAACCCATATTAATTCAACAGAAGCAATAACTAGACCACGATATTCAGCTTCAGTACTCGAGTGTGAGACTGATTTATATTTTTGAGAGATCCACGAGATGATATTAGGACCCAAGAAAACACAATATCCACTAGTAGATCATCGATCTGAATGGTCATCATCCCAATCTGCATCGGTGTATGCAGAAAAATTGACACGTAAAGTTGGAGCTGATTTAAGAAATATACCATAAGATGTTGTGGATTGTAGATAATGGAGAATTCGCTTAACCGTTAGCATGTGCGCCTCAGTTGGAGAGTGCATAAATTGACAGACTTTGTTGGTGACAAATGAAATTTCTGGTCGTGTAATGAGAAGATACTGTAATCCGCCAACAAGACTTCTATAGGGTGTAGGGTCTTGCAATAAATTTCTGCCAGTGGGATATATATCAGTTGAGGTGCTTAACGGTGTAGAGATAGGTTTAACACCTTGCATATTAGCCCGCTTGATTAAATCTTCAATATGTCGTTATTGAGATAGAAAAATGCTTTTGGGAACATATGTTGCTTCAACACACAAAAAAGATAACTGGCTGAGGTCTTTAAATGCAAATTTTTTACGAAGAATACCATTAAAGAGTTTAGATATGTCATTGTGGATCCTGTTAGGATTTTGTCATCCATATAAACTAAGAAATGAATATAATACCGTCATTAACTCGTCTTATAATAAAGAAGTACCAGTATATGAAATCATGAAACTAATACATTGTAAGAAAACACTAAAATGGTTATACATATTCGTGGTGCCTGCTTAAGTCTGTATAAGGAGAGACGTACCCTACATACATGATTTTGAAAAGTAGGATCTGTATAACCCAGGGGTTTTGTTCATATAAACCTCCATTGAAATAATATCGTTGTGAAAAGTATTTTGGATATCAAGTTGCCAAAATGGCCATTTATATGTTGAAGCATAAGTCGAAACAACTCGAATAGTGCATGACTTGATAATATGACTAAAAATTTCACTATAATCGATAACTTCTTGTTGATTAAACCCTTTTACAATAATATTTGCCTTATAATGCTCTATTGTGCCATCTGCCTTTCACTTAATTCAAAAATCCCACTTGCACCCAATTAAATTCATATTAGGTTGGAATGGAACCAAAGACCAAGTTCCGTTTTTTATTAAAGCATGATATTCAACATCCATAACATGTCACCAATTTGGATCTGAATTTTCCTGTGTATAAAAACTTGGTTCAAGCACATCATCAGTTAACTTAGCATACTTTAAAGCAAGTAATACTTTTGTTTTGAATATTCCGTCACTCTTTGTAATCATACTTTGATCATTAAGAACATCTGGAAGTTGAAAGGGGACAAGACCAGGTTGGTCGTGGAGCTCTTGGAAAAGATGGAAACTGAGGTTGGGGTGGTGCAGGTTGTGGATCATAATTTGGATTAGGTTCAGGGTTTAAGGGAACTGTTGGTATAGGTGATGTGAAAAGAGTTTTGGAAGGATTTTGAATGGGATTTGTTGGTATAGGTGATATGGGATCAAGACTAGTTGAAGTTATGGGAAGGGATTGATCTGAAACATTAAGTATTGAATTAGTAGAAAGAGAAATGAGAGAGTAAAAATAGGAAGAATATACTTGTGAAGTAGTAGTTAGTAAAGGTAGTATTTTGGTGTGCGCAAACGGAAACTCATTTGCAACAAATATTACATGTCAAGACCAATAAATACGACCTGTAGAGATATATAAACATTTATATCCCTTGTGATGAGAACTATATCCCATAAAGACATAAGACGAGGAACGCGACTCCATTTCGGTAGAAAAGAATGATCGAAGATAAGGAAAACATAAACACCCAAAATTTCTTAAAGATTTGTATTCAGGTGTCTTGTGGAAAAGCATTTTGATATGGTTATTTATAACCAGTTGGAGATGAGGGAACTCTATATATAAGATAACATGAAGTAAAAAAGGCATTGTACCAATATGATAAAAGGAACTGCAGTCGTGGAGAGAAGGCTAAGACCAGTTTCAACTATGTAGAGATGTTGTCGTTCGACAAGACCATTCTGGGAAGAAGTGTGACGGCAGGTGAAACGATGATGGATACCATTAGCACGAAGAATAAAGGCAAACAATCGATACTCACCACCACTTTCGGACTAAAAGGTCTTACTTTTTGTGTTGAATAAGTTTTCGAAATGTTTAGAATACTAATAGATATCGAAATAGAATCAAATTTTGCATGCATTGGATAAAACCATTTAAATAGACTAAAAACATCAACAAAGATAATATAATACTGAAACCCTTCTTTAGATAAAATTGGAGATGGACCCCAAACATCGAGCATTATTAATTTCATAAACTGTTGAACTAGAGAAGAAAGAAAGTTTATGACTTTTATTCTCTAAATATGCATGAAAAAACTAAGAGTTAGTATTAGAGATAGGTAGATGATGGCGAGATACAACATCCTTGACTAGGATGTCCCAAATGGGCATCAAATTTTATAGAGAGGTGGGTTCACCAACCATAACCGTAATAGTTGAAGAAACGAGACCAAGAGTGTAGAGTCGATTTTTAATCTTGACCCGAAGTACTACCTTTCCAGTAATTAGATCCTTCACAAGACAAGATTCGCCATAAAACTCAAAAATAACTTTGTTATCTCCACAAAATTGAGACACAAAAAGAAGTTTTTGTGATAAATGTGGAACATGTAAAACATTAGAGAGCAAATAATTACGATTATGGGTGGGTAGTATGCCGATTTCGGTGTAAGATGTTGGTAAGTTTGATCCACTAGCAACCCTTACCTGTTTTGGACCCGAGTATTCATATCAGGATGAGAGATTACCCAAAGTGTTTTTCATGTGATTGGTTACTCCATTGTCAGGCAACCAATCATATGCATGGTTTGAATGTTGGTTTGCAATATAGGAAGATGGAGGTGGTGGAAATTGTCGATAGCTTATTTTGGGAGGCTTCTTACGCGGTGGTTTCAAGTTTTGTCAAGGGATAATTGGGAAAATGCCCCAAAAATAGATATCCCGTTGGAAAAATACCCCATAAAATTAAAATTCTGAGAAAATACCCCACCATCACTTTTTCATGCAAAAAGTCAATATCACGAGATTGACTGGTCAATATCTCGTCAGACGATCGTTTGCAAATAAAACTACCAAATTACCCTTCCTTCGCTTACACGTGTTATGAAATAATACACGTGTTTATATGGTTACACGTGTTTATGTGGTCTCTACAGAAGAACACGGCTAAGGTTCAAGCCCCTTCCTTCTTCTTGGTCTCTACAGCCGCCTCCCTTCTCTACAGAAGAACACGTTAATTTTCAACTTGGTCTCTACAGAAGAAATGAAAACCCTAGCCGCCTCCCTTCTTCTTCTCCAAGCCGCCTCCCTTCTTCTTCTTTAATCGATTATATCTGTTCAAATGTGATGTTTTGAAGTGTGATCAATCGATTCCATCTGTTCAAGGTTTTGAATCGATTCCATCTGACCAATCTCTACTCCTTCTCAATCTCTTTACGTCGTGCAGTTGATGGTTCTCAGTTGGTGATAGACCCTAGTCGTCGTCGTTCTGTCCAAGTTTATTAACAAATCAAGATATAAAACCATAGCCGTCGTCGTTGACAGTTGGTGATGAACCCTAGCCGTCCCGTTCTGCTCTTCCTGTTCTTCAAATTTGAATATTGGTGATGAATCCATTACAATCCAAGTAAATCAGTTGAAACCCTATGATTATATTGCATTATTTAGTATGTTAATTTGATTTTTAATGAAATTTGATTTTCTAGGGTTTTTAAAATTTGGGGTTTTTTCTGTTTTGTCTCTAAATTGGGGGTTTTCACTGAATTTTTTCTTAAATTAGGGTTCATTAATTGGGTTTTTTTATTGTTAATTGTTGAAATTGAATGTTGAATGTTGGTAATTACAGAAATTTTTTATGAAAATTACAGAAATTGTCTGTCATATGAATTTCTGTTTATTGATGAAATTCTCTGTGACAAATATGTATGCAGACATTAGCAGTGTTACGGTAGCAAATGCTCAAACCGTCCAGTGTTGTCACGACAACAGGATTGGTAGCTGCCTGACGGGTAGCGCAAGTGACAACATGAGATGCAACAGTCTTTGCGCTCACTGCAGCGAAAGAGGTGGACATTGCAAGCTGCTAAAAAGTGGTCCGTATGTTTGCCACTGTGAGTGTTAAGACATGCCTCCTTGCACAACAATCGGATTGCCATGCATGCGTGGATCTAGTCATTGGACCGGCTATTTGATGGAGAATTTTAATAATTTGATTTCGATTATTTTAGTATTAGCATTGAATTCATAGAGATGTAATAGTTTCTATGTTAATTTTGCCCTAATATAATAGTTATTTTAATTGCAATGATGTTTCTATGTTAATTGAATTTCAAAAACCATAATATCTAATGCAAAACCTTAAAATCCAAATAATAATTGTAAGACAGATTTAACTTTGTCTGCATACTTTGCGTACAGGTGATTTTGTGTACAGGCTGCTTTGTGTTAAAATACTGTCACGTGTTAAAATCCTGTCAGGTGTTAAAATCCTGCCACGTGTTAACATCGTGATTTTGTTTACAGGTTCAACCGTTGATTCAGTCGAACTGCCATGTGTTAAAATCCTGATTCAGACAAACTACCACGTGTCAAAATCCTGATTCAGTCAAAATGTCACGTGTCAAAATCATGTGAACTTAGAGGACATGTTTGGCATTTCTACAAAAAAAATTGGGTATATTTACACAACTTTAATCCCCACCGTCCATTCATTAAGGTTGCCACGTGTCAAAATCATGAAGAAAGGTAATTTTGTCTAGAGTCCAACATGTGTACCTAGTTTGACTACTTAACACCATTTGGATGGAAAAAATGATGGTGGATATTTTCCCATCATTTTAATTTTGCGAGATATTTTCCCAACGGGGTATTCATTTTTAGAGTATTTTTCCGATTCTCCCTTTTGTCAAATCTTTTGAAGCGATTAGAGGCTATGCAATATGGTTTATCACTAATTTGACACACAATTGGAACATTATTATTTGTAGTTGATCGACTTTTTGTAGTTCGAGCAACATTGGCCTGCACAACACTAACTTGAGACTCATTTAGAAGAGATCTATTTTTAGCATCCAGACGAAGTTCATACGTCATTAAAAAGTTTTCAAAAGCTTCAAGAGAAAAAGAATACATAGTTGTAGTTAAAGAAGCAACTATGGACTCATAGTTAGAGTTTAGGCCATCAAGGACTGCATGACGAAGTTCCGTCTCTGATACAGACATTCCAGCAACAATAATTTCATCATATACTTGTTTTGCATGAGCAAGGTAATCATCCATAGTTGATTTCCTTTATTGATGTGTTGTAATTCACGTTTCAAATGGAGCAGGTTTGATTCTGTTTTGGAAGCAAAGAACTTTTCAAGAGAAGCCCATGCTTCAGTATGAAACATACTTGTGAACCTTAGCAAGAATAGGTTGTGTTGGGGTAGAGAAAATCCAGCCAAGAATAAGTTTATCTCTGTGAATCCAGTGATAAATAATGGATTTGGTATTCATTCTAAAGTGAGAGCACATGGACATTAATGAAGACCGTTGACAAATTTTTCAAGGTCATAACCTTGGAGAAATGGTAGAAATTGTGCCTTCCATAACAGATAGTTTGAGCGCTCAAGTTTTGCAATAATAGCATTGTGGAATTAAGCAAATGGGACATCAGAATATGGGAAGGGGTGTTGGTTGAATAATAAGAAGAAGAAAATAGATATTGTTTTCAGTGGCTAACAGATAAGTGATGAATCATCTCAACAAATTATCAAATTCAATGTAAAATTGTCAAACATTACGATGAACAAAATAGGTTAAACCAATAAACCAAAACAACAATAATAAAATAATCATAAAAAATAATAAAGAAGAAAACAAAAAAAATCTCCTTAAGTAATTGAATCGATTTATTAAACAATATAATACATTTATAACCGAAGTATTTTTTTTCTTTTCTATTTCTCCCTAACTATATTTGTATGAGAAGAAAAAAACATGAAAACGTGTTTTGTTTGTAAAAAAAAAATTATACAGAAAGTTGTAATACAATAAAGAAACTAAACATCATCTAAAAGTAGCAGTCCTCTAGAGATATAGTATCTTTCAAAGTTGAGATCGATATTGCTATCCTTAATGAGAGTATCAAACAAAAAATTAGGAGGAAAAATAGTGGAAAAATAGTGAAGGAAAAGGTCACGCCGGCATTGGGTTTTGCCAAGGACGCATTGTTTCCTCCTTGCGGCAGATAGACGAAAATTTGTTCGCATTGTTTTGTTTGTAAAATTGATAAATCGTGACTAAATTTAATTTTTGTCTCATTATAAAATATTTATGTTCCTTTGAAAGTTTTAAGTTATAAAAAAAACTTTTTTTTTCTTTTTTATTCAGTTAAAGTATATTATTTTATGGCCCATTACTTGGCCGACTCTAGTGAGTAGTGATGGTCACCGTGTAATTTTGTACCATTACGATACGAATAATATTATATTAAGTGTTCATGTTAAAATAAAATCAGCTAATACACAAAAGAAAACATGATAATTGAAAAACTCTGAAACAATTATAATTTTGTGTAGTAATAACAAATGACCGACACGGATCAAACTAACACAAAAAAAACTAATCATCATACGGTCTGAGCCGTGACGATATATATGTGCTCTAGTTTTAAAATAAATAGAACAACAGATTTGTTGAAACCCAAAAAAAAAAAAAATTGATCGAGTAATTCAACAACAAAGTATTAAACACGCAAGTGAAATGATGTGAAAGATTTCTTAAGATATTGAAGTTTGAACTTTGAAGATAAAGACGCGTAAGAAAAAAATTCCAAGAGAAGGAAGAGAAGAAAATTCTCTTTAAATGAATGAGGAACGCCGAGAATTTGGCTTTGCCAATTTTTACAACTTTTTAAAAAAATCTTGAAATTAATAAGAGGAATTATACAGTTATCCCTATTTAGCTAATTGAATTTGTAGTTCTTCTACTCCATCCAATAATTATAAATGTTCCTCAATTTTAAATTTTCTATCCAAAAAACCGTTAACTTGTGCGATCGCACGTGTTTGACTATCTTAAGAGTGTGTTGTGATTACGAGGTTCATCATCTTAAATCACCTAGTCCATAATTCTACACCTGTAACATGCTTGTTTTTC
>JAJJMC010010614.1:3481148-3499448 GCA_023531435.1 Papaver californicum
AAACACTTTACTACATAATTTGGATGGATTGTTTTTGTTCGATTTTGAATCAATTACTCTTGTATGATACCTTGTTATCTCGTTAAAGTGTGGAATTATTTTCTTAGGCTCAAATGAGAGTAGATTTATTTAATGAATGGTTATTTGTTAAGATGAAGACAGCTGCAGATGTGTGGGTGCTATATGATATCAACAGGAAGTAGAAACACTGAGTTGATACTCAGTTTAACCATTTCAGCTTCTGTTTTGTTTGGGTGTACAAGATGCTGTGCTGACAAAGGTTCTTAAATATGGGTGAAGTTGATTTTTCAAGATGAAATACGCAGTTTGTTTGTCTCATTTTCTTGAAAGATGCTGTTAAAAGAGATGACAAACTTTTACTGCGGTTTCAATCGAGAATTACTTACTACATTTGCTGTTTCCATTTACTTAATTGATTTATATAGAAAATGCTATAAAGAAATTTATCTTCTTTTTTCTGAAACGTTAAAAGGTTTACGGGAGGAATAAAGTGACCGTTTCCGCTGATCAAATAATTAGGTCAGTTGGATTAGAAGTTGAAAAAACGTGTTTTTTCACGTGAAGGGCATCAACGTATGTTTAGATTAGTTTTTAAGGTCAGTGAACATGTGCATTTCACATGAACACCTAGTTAATGGTATTTTGGACGGAAAATCCAAGTAAGGATAAATTTATAATTGTTAGACGGAGTATGGGAACTGCAAATTCAAGTTCCTACTTGATGAGTAACTCATACGTATTCCTCCAAAAGGACAAAAGTTTAGGAAAATGGGACTACATTCAAACACATGTCTGGTCGATGAATCAGGAATCTTTCAACTAATAGAATAGTCCAAATTTCTAAACTGAATGGATTTTGTCCACAGTTGCTTGAACACTGACGTTGTACACGTATAAAGCCTTATATTTAGTCAAAGTGTTGAACAGGAAAAAAAAAGGGTAACAGGGATGAAAAGTATTATGCAGGACCTGATAGGTTTGCCGTTAACCGTGGGCGTGGTCCCCGTGGAAGAAAACCTTCTACTATTTTCCCTGTTTTATCCATTCAGAAAGAAAGATAAGTAGCCCTATTTTATCCGTTCAGAATGAAAGATAAGGAAAACCATATATGTGCACGAGAAACTTTCAGAACAATGACCAGAGATGGTATTTTCTAAGTGGAGAGGCCATTCAGATGTGGCCAAATGGCTAAAATGCATGATCGGGTTCCGGACTGGTTGATAATTTTTTATCTGACTGTAGTGTGTACAGTTGGTTTCTTAATGGTGGTCCGTGACTCCAAGATATAATTAATTAACTTTTAATGAGACAGTCTTGCTTCTTCTTTCCTTTTTTCCCCGCTGGAGTTATGGAACGGCGTGTCATTTAAAGGGAAGTGGGATAGCAGTAAAGGAGTGAAAAGCCTAAAACGCCACTAAGGGAAAAAGTGCAGTATTAACCCTACACAACATTTTTCTTAGACACTAGTCAATCGAATGACTAACGAGAGAGTCAAAATGTGCATTCCATTTTTATTAAGGGTGCACCGTTTGTTAGGATAACTCTTATAGTATGGAGATAAAATTATCCATAATAAGTATTTATATATATTTAGATTTTTAGAGTAAGGAGTGAAATTTTTTTTAAAATGAAAGATTTGATTAAATTTGGTCAAATTTGATCTCACTATGAATAGAGAAAAATTCCTTTGTAACCCAAACTCAATCAACTTCTCTATCAGTCGATTGAGCGAGTGAAAATCCTCACTATACGACTCTTTGTTTATTATTTGAAAAAAACAGAAATAAAACTGTTTTTTGTTTGTCATGTAAAACGAAAGTGAAAACAAATGGTTTTTTATTTGCCGTTTAGTAGGGTTCTGATGTCAAACTTGTACGGCCTACCATAAATTTTAACCTTTTTATTATTTAAAAATTCAAAAGTCACTCCACCTTAATTTAAATTTTTGTGTTTTATTATTAAAAAATTCAAAACTACTCTGGTCCATTTTAAACTTTAATTCTTTTTCTATTTTCAGACTCTCTCTTTTTTATTAAACGACATATTATCAGTTGTATAGTCTTTTCCTTCTATATCCGTAAATAGCAAATATAGTCTATCAGTTCTACTCTCATTTATTTTGAAAGAGATAGCCCTTGCTCTCAGCAATGCTTGGAGGCAAAATTCACCACGAGTAAACCAAAAAGATAATCTGTCCGATCACTCATAATCTAGATATCTAAAAAACTTATCTGAATCTTCATTGACCGGATGATTCTTATTTTAAAGGTTCTTTATATGTTAAAATTAGCAACACTTATAATCGTTTCTAAGTTGAATATAAACGACCGTTATTTCAAACTGAAACTGTTGTTATACATCAAGAACGAATATATCCTTCTCTAATTACATACATTTAAAAAAAAAAAACTTTCATCCGATGACCAGATGAGAAAAATAGTAAAAATAAAAATTCATACATTCAGCCAATGACCCGATGAACTACTTAATAGCGACCTCTTCAAATTTATGGGATTCCTTATTGACTTCACAAAAGTATAAATGTTAAAATCACCCATAATACGTGGCACTTTTTGATCTATAAGATGTAAACCATCACCCCATAGGATTAGCCCTTACTTCACTTTATTTTAAGTGGTTTTTTGTTAGATTAATCATTAATTATTGATATAAATTTAATGAAACATGATTTTTTAAAGGGAAATTTTTTTGTTGTTAATGCAGCGGAATTCAACTTGGAACCGACCCAATTCATTCCTTTGTTGGAGATTACAGAATTACCTTAGATGTATTTATGATATTTATTCAAAAAATAATTAGTTCCGTATTTGTGCACGTTGCGCTAAAATATGCAGAAGTGTTTATCTGGACAGTTACAATGGTATTCTAATATTACCAAGAACACGTACACAAGAAAAACAAGTATTTAATGAAGAAGTGTTTATTTGCACAATTAAAATGGTACTCCTATTGACAAGACGATGGTACCGAGTACACTACCAATTCTTTTGCACTAACCTATATCAGATGCACTTTGTATAATCTTATCAGAATAATAACGACTCAAGATTATTTCAATAAGATGATCTTTGGTATAATCTATAAAACCACTTAGGGTATAGATTATGGGATTGATCCAAGATTTTGTTATCGTACAAGTGTATTTTACTTCACTGGTACAAATTTGGGCTTATGTGACAGTTAAAAACTGCCACCAAAACATTTATGTGACAGTTTTGAAAAATAATTGCACTGTCATTAAAGCCTCTGTTACGAAAGGGTCTATAAAAAACTGTTACAAAATCATGACTATAAGTATCATTTTTTTCATAAAAATGTCGTTGTTGACAACATACAATAACATTTTCTAAATACAACTGGCATTGGTAACTTAATTTCTTTTAGTAAGGTGACAGTTTCTCCGTAAAAACTGTCATTAAAAATTTATCTTCTTAGACTAAGATTACAGTTTCTTCATAAACCTCTCATTATTGACAAATTAATGTAACATTGTTTTAAGAAAACTGTCATTAAAAACTTAACTTCTTAGACTAAGATGGCAGTTTCTTCATAAACCTCTCATTATTGACAAATTACTGTACCATTTTTTTAAGAAAACTGTCATTAGAAACTTAACTTCTTAGACTAAGATGATAGTTTCTTCATAAAACTGTCATCAGTAACTCAATTTCTTATACTAAAGTAGCAGTTTATTTATAAACCTGTCATTGTTGGCAAATATCAGTTATATTTTCTAAATAAAACTGTCATATAACAGTCAACTTTGTAGAAGGCTAATTTGTAGCAAGCTAGTTCATGATACAGTTGGCGGTGACATGCTCAGTTAATATCGAAATATTATGGAAATAAAATTTAGCTTTTATTAAAATTGTCATTAGATTACTCAATAAACTGTTTAACAGATAGCTAGTACGGAACTAGTAAGTTCAAACAAAATAAGTTTACTAGAAGTGAATGTACTACATAATTCAAAAGACTTGATATGAAAGTAATCTTAGTACTAACTAAAAGAAATTAACAGTGAAGTTGGAAACCACATCCATTTTCTGAAGTTTTGATCGAAATATACTCCTGCCAATTCATGTCTACAATCTACTCCTGCCAATTCATGTCACCAATAACGGCAGCACGCGGTTACCCATTCTCTTCGTACTTCCATGATCTTTCTTTCATTGTACTCAGACTTCCTCTGCAAAAAGAATACAAAATAAGTATTGTTTGAAGTAACTAACCAAAAATGAAATTTGCATTTTCATAAAATAAGTACCATATTGCAAACGGTCTAAACAGCAAAGCCATGAGAAAGTACAATCTTATATCGCAAACAGATCTAAACAGTAAAACAAACCCATATACACGCTATCACTTATATGTCCAGCCTAATTTACATGAGCGCTTTGGCTTGCTTGAGAACATTGAACTTTGGGAAATGTTCGACTCGCTAACATCATTGTTCCTAATAATTCTGTCTCAAAGCGGTCCAACTACAAGACTACTTAAGCTTTCCTCCATGAAAACAATGAAAGATGCAATACTGGAAAGGTTCCCTATCCATTAATTATTTATTGGACGAATAACTCTAAGAATTTTAACATATCCTTTAACTGCACTCTATGCTGCGAATATTAACAAGCATCCTTTATTTAATCGGTTCTAATATCATGGAGTAAAATAACTGAAAACAACATAAAGGATGCGAGTGACTACCTTAATACCAATAAAATGACATTTTGTTTAAATTTGCCTGATTCTGAATTTTTTCTCCAGCAAAATCTTATCCATCTCTGTTGCACCTCCATCTGAATCACATAGAACAGATAAACAACAATAAAGTCTCTGTCTATTTACAATATAACAAGTGCAACCCAGATTATGCATCAAACTTTCTTCTTCAAAGACAAAATTTGAACTTACGATAATTATATACAAATAGGAAGACGAAGTAACACATTTTCCCTATGCAGATTGGAATGATTAACTCTAGCTAAATTCTAATAGAAAAAAACTCCTTGTTTAAATTAAACCCACCTTACTTAGATGTTTGCAAAAATATTATATATAAGCAAAGATCTAATTCCGAGCAAGAAACAAGAGAGAGAAGTAGGAGAGAACAATAAGGAAGTAATTTTTCAAGGGTGAAGTGTTTGACTAGGATTACCCTGATGCAAGTTTAAACCTTGATACAAATTGTTAATAACTACAAAAAGTAGTTTTTGAGGGGTTTTAGGGGTGGCAAGAGTTCAAAGACCTAGACGATGGACATCAACTTGACATGAATCAAGTACAAAAATGTTATGGATGTAGATGACAACATTCACTTCAGCTAGGTACTGATCACTACTAAGAGAATAATTCAAAAATAATCAATTATGTGTAAGACAAATATTTTTTTCTAATAAGCACATCAGAAGGATCAATTAACCAACCTCTATTTCACCGGCTTAAAGCATGAGCCTAGTTGTATGAATTCTATGATAGAATTTCATTCAGATGCAAGGTTAAGCCATCAATAAAAGTTCAATGGAACATGTGGAAAAGTATATAAACACCTACAAACAATAAGAGATGAAAGATATAGAAGATGATACATAACATAAAATCAGAAAAGATGCAGGACCAAGAAAACCTGAAAGATATAACCAAAGAATTTGCTGGACACCCCAATGAATGGATATAATGACCAAGTAGACCTGTGAGGAAAAAAATCAAAACCCATAACTGAACAACATAAGAAGAAAACAATATTGGTAAGAAGATAACCCATTAACAAACCAGATATTTAAATGTGACTAACTATGAAACCACAACTGTTAAGAACATAAAAACAGAGAATGTAATAGAATAGTTAATATCTAAACCACCCATATCATTACAAGTAGAAAATTCTGCCTAAGCTAAGATAATCTCTACGGCCAGACAGATAGATATATCCCTCAACCATTCAATGAATGCCAACAAAGCCTTGATAAAAAAAAATCCCAAGAGAAAAGAAAAAAACACTACAACAAAGAAGAGGCAGAATGTAGGACACTAAATATTTTTATTAGGCATTAAATGATGACTTATATCACAACCGAGATACAGAGCAGACTGCCATACCACATACTTGATGATTTGTTTGTCCAACCTTCTTCAGATTAAACCCTATCTTTGGACACCTCTAGAGACGTAGGCAGACACCCTAAGAGCAAACAAACAATACAAGCCGTCATGTATTAACATCACTCAAGGGGAAAAGGATGAAAAAAAACTAATAAAAAACAAAATTCCTTCCAACACAAAGAAACCAGAACCTAGAATACAGAAATCAATCGGGGAAAATCTAGTTGGGAACGATGAGAATATGTACCCATGGTATCTACATAAAAAATCAATTTTTGATGAGCAGTTCATTGAATCAATGATAAACAAAGCATACAAAACACTGCATATATGCCTTCAAATAAATAAGAGAAGATAGGAAATAGATCATTGTGCATAAGAAGAACAAAAAAGAGACAAGGAAACCTGAAAGATTTTAATGGTGCAACTCCCAGACCACAGAAAAAGTGGATGGAAAAAAGTGGACCTGTGAGGGGAAAACCAAATCAACAAATGAATTTGAGACAGAGAAGAATGTTGACACGGAATGCACAAATATCATAAAATGTACGTAAAGAAACTCAAAAAGCCACCGTCCCCTTGGCTAAATCAAAATAACACACGCTATTCCAAATATACCAAACCTGAAAAAGGAAAATGAAAAGCATAGCCAAGATAAAAATACAGTCATTGGTTCACATCCCAGTAAGAAAACCAGTCCATCCAACTATGACGAAGACCAATCTCTCTTTCCAAATCCAGAGGCTCTCCTGAAATGTAAAGCATAACCTAATCCATAAAAATCTGCATAGAAAAAAAAATACAGCAGTTGAATACAGTGATCGTTTTCCCCCACACACAAGCTAAAAATACAGTGGTTGACATCCCAGTAAGAAAACCAGTCCGTCCAACTATGACGAAGACCAAGCTCCCTTTCCAAATCCGGAGGCTCTCCTGAAATTTAAAGCACTACATATTACATCAAACGAAGATCCAAATTTGATTAATTGAAAAACAGAGAGCTGCTTTGTTTATGAAAGGAAATAATTGAACTATATATTGAGATACAAAACCACCCATCGGACATCTGTCACAGCTAAAACAACCTTCGCGGCCACTCAAACAGACATTCCCCGATCAATTTGCGAATGTCAACAAAGCCTAAACAAAAGAAGCACAAGATAAAAGAACAAATAGTAAACCAGACATGACAACTACATGAATTTGAATCAAATACGTGGATATGACACTAGCAAGCTTGTGCTTCATGATTAACTTGTTCAACTTCCCTTACATTAAACCATACCACTAGACACCGCACTAGATGAAGGCAAGCATCCTAACAACAAATAAACCACAAAAACCATCACTTGTTTACAATAGGGAACAAAAGAACAGCCGAAAGACAGTTTGCAACCAAAATTTCCCTTCAAAACAAAGAAGTAGAGAATCCAAACAAGGATAATCCGATCGGGAAAGGTGGAGGAGTTTTAACCCCTGATATCTACATAGAAACTCAGACGTTAAGAAACCAACGATAATAAGAATTAAGAAAAAATATAAAAGAATTTTAAGGTCACTTTTAATAACATAATATAGGATATTGAACACGAAAGATAATGGAGAACAGAGAAAACATATGGCCAAGAAACATTATTCAAAAAACCAAACGAGAATACCAACAATACCACCAATGTTCTACGAAACCCATGAGTCCTCTAAAACCCAAAGTACAACAAAACATCATATATATGAAATGGAAACATTAAATATAAAATAAACAGAAAACAAAAGAAATCATTGAAACCAAGTGTGGAAGAGAAGCACCAACCGTCAGGTCAGGCATGCAGAAAGTTCTGACATAGATAATCTACCTGGTAAATAAATCAGTTAGATATTAATAATTATGCCAGGATAAGGGAAACAAACACTCCAACAAAGTTTAAACATATTGTTAAAACAACATGGAGGTGCAAGACTTGTAACTCGACAAGTCTCCCATGCCCATCAATGGGTAGAAGTGAGGAGGAGCCAAGATACAGAATCAAACTAGAAGAAGATCCCTTTGGAGAAAAAAAAAATCAACATCTATAGTAGAGATTTCGGACAGAAAATTCTGCTCAAACAGAAATTACAAGCGAACTGCCACCATCTGCAGTTTCACAAAGGTGCATATGTGTTGGCTTCATGCAAGAAGAAAAAGACAGGATTAGTTATTATCTTACCTTTATAGCGAGTTGTTATTGTTATCTCTAGCTACCTAGTTCTACATGTCTTCAGCGCATGGAGTATATATCATAAAAAATCCCTAATATACAAAAAATTTAATAGTCACAAACCTTGAGATAACTAAGTGAGAACACCCTCGACAGAAATGATATACATACTTGCACTAACAAGCGCATACATAGACCAAATGACCAAACATATACCACCAACTAAAGAAATATAAACCAAAACTCAATACAACCTGTAGATCATACACAATAAAATAAGAAATCAGCATCTTTACGGCAAAATAATAATCCAAGTGCAGACATAAACCAAATGACCAAAAATAAAACCAACTAAAAAATATAAACCAAAACTCAATATAACCTTTAGAACCATACACGATAACCTAAGAAATCTGCATCTTTCCTGCAAAATAATAATCCATACATAACAACATAAGCAATAAACGATGATTACGCAAAACAGGGACAACTATAATCTACACGCATAATTGAAAGCAGCTCTTTCTCATTAAAAAACCATGAAATCTCATCTTCACAAATTAGAACACAAGGGAATTTCATAATAATTTCCCTGTTCAACTATATAAAGTACAAAATCCATGGACATTTAACAAGCATGACATCAACTTAATAAAGTGAAGTAAGAACTTATTCTTCAAACGAAGCTCTCGAAGTCCACCAATATCCTTCAGCATTTAATTGTGTCTACACAAACATCAAAGAACAATAATCCCATCGGACAAAATAAAACTTCAGTTCTTCACATTACTCAGATCTTCTTCAAAGAAACATTTAAACCATAAATCAAATAGTTACTACAAAAACAATGCACAATACAAAATAGAAAGTATCCACACGAAACCTTTCCTTCAGAAGGAGAAGAGGGGACTCCTTAGGTGGAACGTTCCACATTGAAATCTCCTCTTCTAGAAATCCATCAACTCCAGATGGATGCGAACTAACATACACACAAACTCATGGAATTCAGATCCTCAGAGAATCAGAGTCATATACTACAGCCATATATTAATAACATTAAAGAAGAAACATAAAAAAGATCACAGTTCCATAAACAGTCCCAAAACCTGAATCCGCTTCAATTCTTGAACCACCACCTGCTTATCATCGTGAAAGATCTTTACAAATCCACAACCTTCACCTTCTCCTGCTATATGTCATCCGAACCCTGCTAAACAAACAAATGATCTCCCCGTGTTGAACTATATTAAAATATCTATTAAATAACAAAATGAACTACTTAATACATCACCATATAACACCAGCATAAAGAATGGAGAAAGAAGTATTCTTTGTGGGATCCCATATCTCCAACAAGATCCTCCACCACTCAACTGAGTCTATACAAACATTAAAGACTAATAATCAGAACTTCAGCTCCTTAAAATAGTAGAGTCTTCAGATATGTACAACAATGAAAAAGGCAAGGAAACATAAGAAAGTTAAAGAGAGTTTTGCTTCGCTATAGATCCCTAAATACCTGATTCGCAACAATATTGAACCAACACCTTCCACAGTATAGATTTTGTACTAAATCCATGAGTCCCCTAAATCCCAAAGTACAAAGTGCCAACAAAGTGCCAACATTTCCCCTCAATCACATTAACCGACTAGTTCAACCATTACCTGAACAAACACTGAATCAAACCAATCCTTCTCACCAACTTCGATACTAGAATCCGGTAACATTTGCCCCCATTCACAGACCTAAAATTCACAACAAATTCATTTCAGCAACACACAAAAAACATCAAATTAAGAGCAACATAGAATCGTCTTTGACCATTTACCACACGAATTGCAGCCGCCCTAACACAGTCATTTCTATCAACAAATAAATCAACCACCTGATCATACCCTTCCGCAGTCAATCCATCATTCTTAAATTCCACAACTGATTTGCTCAACCTTACTAAACCATCTAAAACAATTCTTCTCACATAAGGATAAGGATCATTAATAAACCCTAACAAAACTCCAACTAAAATTTCATCTCGAATCCCAAAACTAAACACATTCTTAAGAATCCAATACCTAACAGACACAGAAGAATCAAAACAAAGCTCAATTATGACACTCTCATCATATTCAATTATAGCAGATACTAAATTTCCATCATGCTCAGCAATAGAAGGAGCGGACCGTGTCAAATACGATACATGTGAAGTCACGATGATTTGTTGCTATATCACAGAGGAGTTTGAGGTAATGGTTTTGATTTTGATATTGAAATTGATTTTCTAGGGTTTGTTATTGTTGTGGTAGTTGATGTAAACACTGAGTTAGGGTTTCGAATACGGCAGAGATGATGTTCTTAGAAGTATAAGGGTTTATGATTAGTGACCTGATTGAAGATAAAGATTGAATTGAAGGATTTGATTTCACAGCATGAAGGTGATGCTTAAGAAGCCTGAGTCCTGATATCCAAACCAAGTTGTTTCTACTCCTCAAGACCGTAATCTTCACCAAAGTACTTATCAACCAACCCACTAAAAAAACAGACCACGACCAGAACATCGTGCGTTTAAAATGAGAGGCTATTATGAATGGTAGCGGTTTCAATCAGAACTGTCACTTGAAATGGAAGTGGCGGTGATTTTGAAGAACTGTTACCTATAAGGTTACACTTCGACAACAGTTTTTAGTTAAAAAAATTACAGTAGCCTGAGAATAGTAACAATTTATAACTGTTATTATACATCAATGTATGGTAGCATTTTTCTACAAAAACTGTCACGATTTTTTTCCGCTATTGGTGTGAGTTTTAGTAAAAAACTGTTGCATATATCTCATAACCTACTCTTTTGTGACAGATCATTAGTCAACTGTCATGGTTTTGGATTGTGAACTGTCATCAAAGCCCATATTTGTACTAGTGCTTTAACTATAACTACAACAATTATAATGCAGAAACACAAACTAAATTACACTACATACAATATTTTGTTAATGAAAAAAACTGCATGGCAGAAACCCCACGGGACCTAGTGTAGTTTTGAATACTCACAAAATTAAACCACTATACAAATTAACTACCGCAATTTCGTATAATTGAGTTTGAATAAACTACCATTTTTTACTCAGTTTCCTCAGTATTCCTGCACCTACAACCAATCTGTCCAACACACATGAATCACCTAACAAAGTCCACTGCCAAGTGTTGCTTTACCTCCGTAAAGAATTCGTGCTTCCAAATTATTAGGTACGTATAACAAACAACAAGGAGTAAATAATTGTTTTCTAACCACTCACTAACCCAATCACAATACCAAAGATATAAGATGATCTAATTCAGAGTCAAGGATCTTCCATTCATATTTACGATACCAATATAACTAATTTGAAACTCCTTGATATGATCAATCAAGTTTTACGATTACCGAAGTAATCCACTCGATTACAATACTTATGTTTATGATAAAATCACAAACAACTTGTCGATCTCTACAAGTCTTATGTTTATAAATGATAAACCGCTTGTTGTCCCGGACAATCAGGTCTAGCAAATAATCACGCTAAAATCAGAAACACATAAGAACTAAGAACTAAGAACTTTAAGTCTTCAAAATCTCCAATCTTCTTAATCTTCAATAACAACCTTCACTTGATTAAACTAATGATTAGTCTCATAGAATTGAGTTTGTTAATGTTAGCAAATCAATTGTTCTATCCACACATATCTAGAATCACTTATCTGCAATAGTCAAATCTTCAAAGTCTTGAGTGACCTTATATCAGGAGAGAAAGACCGTAGAATAATCAAGAACTTATCAAGAAGATAACTATACGAGTTAGTTCAATAATAAGTAATGCCAACCGAAAACTAAATCACAAATCTATTTTTCCACTAATGGTACTTCTAGTTCATCTTGATCCCAATAAGACGACCTAAAATGTAAAGCGCTTTCGTTCGGAACCAAATCGAACTTACTCGCAACTATGTTGAGTTAGTCAACAATATCATATAAAGTGTGAGCAAGGGATAAGTTTGTAAGAATACAAGCTCCACGATTTATAGTATTATGACCAAGGCTAGTTTGGAAAACAAAAAACTCTAATTTTGTAATTCTTCAAAAGATATTCTTGACAATACCAATTTCGAAAATCACACTTGAAGTTTTTATATTATTTAGATAGATAATATTAACATTCAATGTTGTCATAAAATCTTAGGATATATTTTCAACTAATATACGAGAAATCCTACTAGTATGATAACTAATATTAGCTAGTGCACGACCATTTATTTGTCAAATATAATCAACTAGTTATATGCAATCTTCTGGAAAACATAAGCATATCAATATCGACTCCAAATATGGACTAAAAAATATTTCTCATAAATCTTAGACTTGGGTATCATAGGAATATATATAAATAATAATATATTTGAGTTAAACACACATTCAAATTCTCAAACATAGAACTTTCCATTTACACTTGCCTGTCTTTCGAAATCTTAAACATATATAAATTAAGATAGATATTTCCAAAATATAAGTCCAGGATCGATCGTGGGATTGGTCCTGAATCATATTAGACGTTCAAAACTTAATTCTTGTCTAAATATCGTGCCAAAGAAAAATCTTTCTTAACATGAATTCAAACTCCGGATTTACCATTAGATGGATATATCTAGTTTCCCGAAAGTTCAACACTAATCCATGACAAGAGTCATATTAGTGTTATGTCGGAACTACGAAAGTATAATAAACTATACTATATATAACTCTGTACAATAAGTTGTAGGAACAACTAATGTATATCCTTCCTTTTATATTTAGAAAATAAGAATGATCAAGTCATATAAACAACTAAATCCATGTAAAAAAAACTTCACATGTTATGTTTTCAATGAATATGACTTAAAGAACTGGATAAAAATGGAACAAGTCAAAGTCAATAGCTACTAACCTCAATCTGAAGGATGATGTATTTGTTTGTATTCAATACGTCTTCAGCTCTTCGACGAGTAACTATGTCTTAATTCTAACCTAAATAAGTTGAATTTAGTAAACAATTCAAGCAACTGTGTTTTGTAACTGAAATTGAAAACCAAACTTGACATACCAACGATTGGTTGGGTTCAACCGAGCAGTGCTCCAACAATCTCTCCCACTTGTCAATTTTAGTAACAAAACTCTTTACATATGGAGAATACGTGAATTAACAGAAATTGCAAGAACATAAGTATCTCTTAATTCTTCTTCATATGCTTGATCCAAGACTCAACAACTTGTTCACCTGCATCGTACCAAGACATTAAAATTGATCTTGTTTCATTGCTTGTCAGTCATGTCCTTTGGCCGACATTCTAGAGCTTCTTTAAGGTCAAGATGAACAAGAACATCCATTAAATATATTCTCCATAAACCAAAGTTATTGGTTCCCGTTAACTTTTCTGCCTTGAGTTGTGACCTATATGAGTGAAGTATTTCTTCTTTTGTTTCTTTATCTTTATCTTTATCTGGAGACTCCGATGGTTCTATCCTCTGGTTCAACCATTGTTCACAAACAAACAAATATAGATAAAAACAAAACCTTTGTAGATTACCTCAAGCAATCTTCAGAAAAATACCTTCACTTCAACTGCAATATGAATACCTGTATCCAAAAGCGTCTCCTTGCTCTGATACAAATTATTGCGCTAAAACCTACAAAATCGTTCATTTGTAAAACTATAATGGTACTCCAATATTATTGAGAATACACACACACACACGCATGCACACACAAACACACACACACACGGTAAGAACAAGTATTTAACGAGGTTGAATCCTCGGAAAGCAATGAGCAATTTTATATATCACCAAGAAAGCAATATACAGAGCCATTAGCGGAAAAGAATAGCTTTATGGTATATCTGACTAGATTCTCTCAAGAGCTATTTATACACACCAATAAACCTGGATACATTCTTTAACAAGGCTTACTTTTCCTACAAGTATAGGATTTCCTAACTTAACTCTAAGAGAGAAACTCTTAGGTTGCTATACTAAGAAACAAGTAATGGTTTTCTAAACCAACTAAGTTATTCCTAACTTAGTTCTTGGCCGACCTACCCACAATACAAACCTATTAATATCCAAAGTGATGCATGTACAACATTACAGGTTTCAAAACACAAAGCAACCACAGAACCTGTTAGGATCGATGCTATAAAGAAAATAAAACGAAAACAAGAACACACACACGATTTACTTGGTTCACCCAAATTAGGTTACGTCCAAGGAGAGGCTGCAGTTTTCACTATGATCTAAAAAACAAAGTTCCAGAGGAATACAACGATGATAATAATCCTAATACAAATCCTAGATAGGGCAACTCGATATATATAGGGACTACTCAAAAATTTGGGCCGGACCGCTGCCCAGGACCCCGTGGAGGATTGTTTATGTTCACTCCCGGGTCCGAGCCTATCAGTCCATCCCTCCTTTCCATAAACAAACCTCTCAAAAAAATTCATTTAATTTTCCAATGGACCGCTAGTCGGATCAGATCAAGTGCGAAACCAAGTCATGTACTACCAGGTTTCACACAAACATAACAGAACCTATCTTAGAACCAATGTGTCATTTAGCTTTCGTATACTCTTGGTCATTTTTTTATTAAGCACCGTCTAAAGAAAAGCTTGCGAGCAACTACCGATACAGAATTCTGCTTTCATTCCCATAAACCCGGCTGTATGAAAGACCAAGGTTATGCATACTTAGGATCAAGATTAATTACGTGTAGTCTTGCTACATGATAAGCATTTTCGTTAACATTTTTGGTGTCTTTTGAAGAAAAGAAAAGAAAAAGATTTTCTTAGTGCCTGGGTACATTGGTGCTAAATTTGGATTGATGAAGAATTAGAGGTCCAAGTGTCCAACATTAAAGGCTTAGTTATGTACGTAATCAACAAATTTCAAGGAAGCCTTTTTTGTTTTCTTATTTTTTGAAAAATGGTAGTACAGTTTACACCATTGAATCCTACTTTTTGATAAGCCAATTAGTGGTTGACGACAGATGTGAATGGATCCCTGGATCTATCCATCAACGTAGTTACGTACACATTAGTAACAGTGTGAAATGATGTTGACTGCTTAGTTTGAATTTAAATAATCATATGCTCAAATGTAAGTTGTTGTTTGTTTGTTTTTTTTTGAGAATAAGTAGTAAGCACAATATACAAATTCAAAAGTAAAAAGGGATAAGTTATGAAATTTTCTGACCCCAACTAGACATTATAATCTCAGGATACAATTTCATTTTTCTTCTTCTTGGAACTGGACGTAGATAGATAGTAACAAATTTGATTTAGAAGAAAATGAAAACTTCTCTTACAAGGACACCGACCAGATGAGTATATATACTCACTGACTAATAGAAAGAAAGCACACGAACCACTCACAGTTACACACGTGGGAGATAATCGTTAAACAAACATAACATAATATAAAGTCTGTGTACAAAGAGTGTAAGAATATCACTTAGGCAACATTATAGATTACAAAAACTAGCCACGCAGGGAAGAGATCTGAGTAATATTGTACCTAGTGAAAATATTATAATTAGGAAATAAAGGAATGTTGCTACCATCTCTCGTGGATGAAGCGTGAAAGAGTTTCCACAGCAAAAAGGAAAAAAAAACTTGAGACAATATGGCATGAAAAGAATAAAAAGAATTTTCCGGGCATAACAAGGGTCTAGCATAGGCTGTAGCTCATCTCGTTCTGGACCCAATATTATTTTAGTATAAAATTTTTGAGATATTTTGAGAAATTTTAGCCTACTCATATTTAGCATTCCAACTCATTTATTATATTTTTAGCTCGCTTATATAATTTTGATTTCAAGGTCTAATTATACTTAGCCAATGTAGATTCTAAGTATATACTATATTTTTAGCCCACTTAATATAAATTCATACATAAAAGTAAAAAAAAATAATTCTCCTCAATATAATTATTTCCAATTTTTATTCCATGAACTAAAAACTTCTTTCAGTGGTCACTTTCGTTATTGATTTGTTTATTTTAATTTTAGTTGTTTATCTATCTAGTATTTTTTTTGTGAATCAAAACTAACTACGCGATTCGTTTTAAAAAAATTACTACGATCTTTGATCGCCTCTAAATTAGTTACAATCTAGTCTATCCAAAAAGAAATCCTAGATCTGTGTCTCTGTTTGAGGGAAAATATAAAAGTACTAGAAGGTTGATTGATGATGTAAATTGTAAAATGTTTACTTTTCAATTGACCAATCAACTATAATTTT
This sequence comes from Papaver californicum, assembly GCA_023531435.1. Taxonomy (NCBI): domain Eukaryota; kingdom Viridiplantae; phylum Streptophyta; class Magnoliopsida; order Ranunculales; family Papaveraceae; genus Papaver; species Papaver californicum. The sequence continues at coordinate 3,497,790 of JAJJMC010010614.1, forward strand.
TCTTGAAAATCTTTCTTTGGAATAGCTGCATGCAGCGCTTGCTTAGTTCATGTTTTTTTCTTTTGCTTTATAAGTTCTTATTTTGCAATTGTGTCGTGATCTTTGTGATATGAATTGTTTTTTTATTAAATTTTTCCCTTTCTGAACTAAAAAAGAAAAGAAAAAGAACTCTCTTAGTTTTAAAGAAAAAAAGATGGGGACTTCACTTGTTTTATCACCCAGTTTATGTCAAAGATGTGGTATTCGAAATAAATTTATTCTTATGCTTCCAAATTGTCCGTGTGATGGCACGCTGGTTGTCTCCCAAGGTGAGCTGTACATGCATTAGAAGCAAAAAAAATTATTTGTCCTAAGGAGTGCAACTCTGTGCACCTACGATGCACAATCCGTACCTACTTGGAGTGCACGCTATTTGTGGAGTTTTAACGGACGTTTTTATTATCTCAAAGGGTAATTACTCTTTAAAAATTATTGGGTTTTGTTTTTATCGCAAAATACAAATTTAAAAAAAAAAAATACTTTGGATTTTAACTTTTCTTTTGATATTTTTGTTTTTTGAAAATATGACTTGGTTTTCCTAGAATTGATCAGTTCCATCTTTACCTTTTAGAGCTTATATTTTTTTTTAGTTACGAGATAAGTCAAAACAAGTGGTTCAACCAATGTAAAGGGAGTAAATAGCCAATCAAATGGGTGCCCAATATACCAAACAGGTGGATCGACGGAAGGCGATTACGCGGAGAAGAAAACTCTTGAATATCTTGAAAAAAGATCTGTGATGGCTTTCAAGGATCAGACTATCATCCTTCTGATCGGAAGAATTGGATGTCAGGTTTAGACCCAGCATAATTCACATAAATAAGATTGTTTGGCCGGGTTCTCATGATTCAGCAACCAACGAAATTGGGATTAGATTCATATCTCGTCCATTTGCTCAAATATCGACCCACCATATTTTTCTCTCTCTCAAACATTATTTTATTTGTGATTACTAAAAATCTATCTTGACAACACAACCATATGAATCATATGATAAACCAATAAACCAAAAATAATGAAAAGATATATGTTAAACATAAGAAATTAATACAAGCAAATTTTAACGTGGTTCGACAACGGAGTGTCTACATCCACGGGTAATAAAAGATTTGGATGTTTTTATTGATGATTGTATATTACAAAAGGATAAAATGCTATATGCACCAAGTAAAATTCATCAAAGAATGATTGAACTACGAATATATTTAATTGACACAACTCTTATACCTAAACTTTTTCCTCTGATCCTTTTCCTTCTCCAAAATTTTCCCTCCCCCTCTTTCTGTCTTGGAGCTTGATATTTATAGTAAATACAATGGGTCCCTCTCTTCTTTCGTTCCACCTATTAGTTCTTATCCAGACTTTGGAACGAAACTTATCCCGCATTCTTATTTGTATTTCCTGTAAGATTTGACATGCGTACTTCTTATTTCCCTTAGTTTCCCGCTTGGTGACCTGCACCTCTTCTGCGGATTTGTATTCAAGTTATTGCTTTTGGATTTCGATGAATGCTGCAGCCTTATTAGTATTATTAGAATTATGGCATGTCCGACATGTGGCCATTGAAAGTGTAATTATTATTTTCAAAATTTGGCATGTCCGACACGTGGCCATTGAAAG
>JAJJMC010010614.1:3499458-3552492 GCA_023531435.1 Papaver californicum
TTATTTTCAAAATTTGGCATGTCCGACACGTGGCCATTGAAAGTGACTTGTCATGTTTTAGCTTCTTCTGTTCCGCAACCTGCACAACTGAGAAGTGTCTATCATGCATCGATGTTTGTCGGTTCTATACATTGTGTCATGCTTTCCCGCAACTTGTGTGTCTGTCATGCAACAAAGGTGTCTATTTCGTATAGTGTGTCATGCTTTCCCGCAACTTACGTGTCTGTTTCAGTACTTATCTAATGAGTTTTGTTTCAGTGTTTCTCGCTCCATCATAATCTGGTATTCTTTCCATAGTATTTGAACCCGTGGTGTTAGGGATTTCATACCCTCACACCATTCTTATCCATTCCCCTCTCTCTCACTGGAAATATCTTTATGGCAGCACCAGCAAGAACATTGTCACAAATCCTATTCCAATCTAAAAAGCTATCAGTTTAATCATCAGCAGCAGCATCGACATTATCAAGATTTGTAACCACAAAAATCGATCAAGTAAATCAGAAGGAGGAGGAGGAAGTTTAATAGGAGTGAATTTAGAAAAAAAAAAATAGTGAAAATGAAATAATAGGCATGAGAAGACTTGAAGATGCAATTTATGGGTAATTGTGCGAAGGTCAGCACCAGATTGGTTACCTTTTTCACCTGGTTCTTTTTATTAAGTACCACCTAAAGACAGACCTCATGGTTTTGCTGAATTGATTGGAAAAGTAGCTAGTCCTTTGTCTGAGGATGAAACCCTTTCGTTAGTATTCTAGGGGTTGGCCTTCTACTTATTTTTTCATTAATGGTAATCTAGTTCTGTTTTGCCCTAAATTTATGATTTTTATTTGCCCTAAATAAAATTATATTGAGTTATTTTTAACTCGTAATTAAATCTTGTTGTTTTGACTTATCTCATAATTAAAATATATATATGAGTTTTAAAAGGCAAAAATGGAAATGATTATTTCTAGAAAAAACCAAATGAGATTTCCAAAAGAATTCTAACACCCAAAGTAAAAAAATATTACTTTATTCTTCATTAACTTGTATCCTGGGATATAAGTTAACAAGATCTGAAATTATGGGTATTTATTTAAATATGTCATAGTTATCTAGGTTTAATTATATTACTTAATCTGAAAAATTAAAGGTTGTCTATGAATCCATTTCACGCATAAATGAAACACGGTCCAACAAAGTTTTATTCTCTTGGTATATCGATTCAAAGAAGGAATCTTGCAAGATTTCCAAATTCCAAGTGAACAAGAATTCATTCAACACTTTTGTTTGTGGGTAAAAAGGAAAAAAATGATGGAGTAGGATGATACTAGTGAGAGCAAATCGTCTAACCCTAAAAAAATCTACTGTATAAGTACTTTCAGATTCGAGAGATCAATCTGTACAATCCTGGCCTAAACCAAGAAATAGTCATTCCAGTCTTGCTTCAGTAACAATAGGAGGAAAATGGTCAATCTGTAGGGCGGAAAGCAGCGAAGGTATTAAGATCGATGGAATTGAATGCCAATAATGGGATGTGTTGATCTGCTACGGAGAGGATTTCTCTGTGTTTGAAATGAGAGAAAACTCTTGTCAGAATCAAAGTCCGTTTATCTTCTTAAGCGATTATCAGATGATTGTATGATGATTTGTCAATAGGTTGAACAACCTATTATAGCAGTGGTAGTTAACACATGATCCCGTAAATGGTGATAGTTGCTGAGAAGTAGAAGAGTAGAGAAGTGGAAATCATGGTGAAAACCAGTTTCGCTTTGTTAGGGAGACTTGGTGGTTGTAAGACCACTACTCCATTTACTCCTTCAACTGCCAGCACGACTTACTTACTTTCTCATCGTGGGTGCATTGCTGCACCGCACATGCTATAGGCCATCAGACCAAAACCCTAGTGAATATCCCCCATGTGACATAATTGATGTCTCGAGCATGCTTAAATCTATTTATAGATGTGCATTTATTCGGTCAATTGTTGATCTAGTTAGACTGATGTTAATCTTAGCACATTGGTGAGTCTAGCATACTTCTCAGTGGTGAGTTTACCATGTTGACTCATTGGTGGACGAAACATAAAATGTATGTTAAGACAAGCAGCGATGCTTAATATACCATAGACGTACAGAGATCAAATTTTTTGATATTGACATTGGCAGTTGTAGCATATCATAATGTCAGCTGAGGCAACAATGATGTTTGAATGATCTTGTTGGATTTGGTAGACATGGGTCTGATGAGATTGCTGGATCAAGCAGAGACCAATATATATATATGCATATATATTTTAATATATCAAGCCTTGACAAGAAACTCGTATGAATATCAAATATAATATTTTGATATTTTTGGTAATAAAACCTATAAGAGAGATTCTTGATAGAAAGACCTAGTAGGACTTTGATATGAAGATCAAAATTAGGAAATATTAAAATAATAATATTTTAATGAATTAAATGGGATATGGACCGATCATGATGGTAGCGGGACAATCCCATATTGTTTCTGAAAGGAAAAGAGCATATGCAAAAGAGAAGGAGATATACAACCATAAAAATAGAAAGAAACCAGTGTAACTTCCATGATTAGTTAATGGTCTTTGTAACAAAAGAGAATCTAAATTTTTTTTGGTGGAAAGATCAAATCCTATACGGAAGAGATTTAATAATAATAATAGTAAAAAAATATAAAAAAATGTATTAAAAAGTGGGGGACCGGATGGCCGGGCTGGCCGTTGCCGATCCCGCTAATTTTTTTTTAATTATTTTGTTTCCTTTTTCCACCGTTCTTTTATATGCTCTTAAGACCATAATTTGATATGCTCTTAATACCATTCTTGTTATGTATACCCATGATATTTCCTCGGGGTTGTCCGATGTTAGCATGTATGCCTGAAAGGGCAAATACTCACGTAGACTTTTAGAATTCTGCTGAGAAAAGCAAAAAATCAATTTACTGACTTATTTTGATGAAAATAAAATATTTTCTAGGAATTCAATTTTTGAAAATAGCACTAGAATGTTGTGACAATTAAGTATTGAGGGAAATATTGATAGAATTCCTAAAATGACCGGTATGCCCCTTTTAACTCGACTTTTGGTTAAATGACCATTTTGCTTGTGGCTTAAAACTTGATGAATATGATTTTTCACTTTAATTATACAATGACCTTTTAACCTTGGTGTATAAAATTTATTTTACCTCTGGTCTGAAAAATTACCCAGAATAACTGTTTTACCCTTTGTCAAAAATCTACCGTCAATAATTTTATAATTATAAATTAAGATTTTATTTTCTAATTAAGCTTCTCTCAAAGATTATATCCTTCTCCTCCACCACCATATCCTCCTGAACTAGTAGTTGATTCCGTCAAATGTATGTTTTCTGATCACTGAGTCTAATGATTGTTTTCTTTCATCTTAGACAACAAAAATCCATTCAAATCTCTATTTTAGCTACTGTATCAATTCATAATGTGAAGATCATAATAGGTTTGTTTGATAATCCATGTAGAAATCCATCAAATGTAGGTTTCTGATTATAGCATGTGAATTAAACTCAATGAAATAGTATGAATATCTTTTGAGAACCAGTATACATACATAACAAAGCAATTGATAAATAAATTAAAACCATTGACATATGTTTATATTGATCATCAAGATCATGATTTTTTATACATCTCCACCTTTTCTGGTTTTGTATACCCGTTAAACATTTATTCGATTAAACATCTTATTGACATGGATCTTAAAATTAATATTCTTCTAGTATTGTTCTGAGATCAAACACAACTCATTATTAAGACTGAAAAAAATGAACAAACAGAAAATGCAAAGAGGAGTTCGAGAGGATAAGTGGATGAGAGATAGTTTGTTTTCTTAGAGACCGAACAAGGTAAATAATAACTTGAAATTAATCAGAGAAAAAAGAAATAATAACAAAAAGGATAATAAAACCCTATTAAAATTCTAGACAAATAAGAAGTTAAGGAATTTGTGTTGGAGAAAATAATTTTAATATTTTGTTTTTTGGTCTTGGTAGGAATGAAACTTATGACCTAAGAGTCACTAAGGACACTAGCTCATTTTAACTAATTGTGAATGAAACCTTTAGTCCCACATAGGAGAAACTAAAGATGTTGCCTCTCCATATTACTAAGAAAATTGCATCTAAGAGTGGCCCTTTGGGTCAACACACTTTTGTGTGGGGGGGAAGACTTAGGAAATGAGCTAGTTGGTACAACCACACATTTTACACATGCGCGGCGTTTTGCACCGAAGCACGCACGTCGTCGCCGTCCATCTTTCAGGCGGGCCGGGCTCGGGTGTGGGTGTGGATGTGGGTCAACCAAGAGTTTTCTTTTTCGAAAAAATACTTTTAAATTATTTCCTTAACAAATTTAATTTTAAAAAATAAATCTTGTCTTAATGGGGGGCGTCTGTCCCGGTGAATATAATTTCATTTACAACATGTGTCGACATTTTCTGTCCGTTTTTTCTTTACATCACTATGTCGACACATATTTACAACATTATGTCGACACAAATTTACTTCATTATGTCGACACAGATTTATAACATTATGTCGACACAGAATTAATTGCTAGATTGATTTCTCTCTTCCTCTTCGCCTATAAAAGAAAAGCATTTTATTTTTTTGAACTCATCCCAGAGCTGATTACTATCCCTGGCTCTTTCCCCCTTTTCTTGCTTTGCTTGTGCATTTGCTTGTTTATTTCTTTTCTTCATCTTGCTGTTGAGTTCGTTTGAGTGGGTAGATATTGTAGTGCTATCGAATATTTATATCGGGCAGTTTTATCCTGGACGCTACTTCACTGTTGGATATTTAACATCACTCATTTTTAAGGCGTACTGGTAAAATATTGTGTTAAGGACAGTTTAATGATCAAGTGACTTTGCCCTCAAATCAGTGTTTAAATTTCAAAAAATTTATTCAACGATAACATCATTTGTTTACATTATTTAATTGTTGCAGAACCAATAATTTACACATGGTTAACAAGGGGGCACAATATCACACTCCTTGCTAATGACGAAGAATGGTATCCTTGGGTGCTCCGCCTAGTTTTCAAAAGGCCTGGAAGAAAGAATCAAATACGTAATTAATAAATTACAAATGAGGCCGATTTAAATATTTGATTAGATTATACAATTAATTAACCAGCTCATGTTAATCAAATTATAGTTGCTCTAATCCAAATATGAAAAGTATTAGAATCAATGCAGGCGTAATCCGAGTGCTTTATATCTTCAGGATCTCCGGTCATGGTGGATCATACTTCTTTTATTTTATAAAAATTGATCTATTTTAAGTTTGTATAATTTTTAAGAAAATAAGGATAGAGATTCTTTTAAGTTTTTTTTTCAAAATTATCTCTTTATAAATAATAAAATCATAAAATTTAAAAATAACATATTTTTCAAACTATGAGACGGATATTTATAAACCAAACTTTATATCATTTGAAGATTTTTTAAAACACCTAGTAACGACTATAAACATAACTATCAAGTTATACATATTTCTTATATCAAAATTTAATAACAATAATCAATCAAAAAGATAATATTAAAAATTTTATCTTGTATAATGATAAAAGGATAATTTTAGAAGCTTTACCTTATATAATGATAAGTACCAATTTTTATGAAATAAAATATTAAAATAAATAGTTTAATTTTTATGAAACGGAAGAGTATATAATATGACATGGGGTCAGACTTATTAAAAGGGGATTGATGGTAATTATACAAAATCAAGGGTTAATTAAGAGATATAAAAACAAATTAATTTATTGTTTTGGTAACTATCAGGCAAAGAGAGTTGGAACTTTTGACGAAATTATGGTTACAATTAGGTCATCTCGTCAGTATGATGTTGATTTTGATATGGAATTACTATAAATTATAGGTTGCATTAATGGTTCTTTTGGATACACCCAAGGAGCCAACCAACGCTACTACTACTACTCATAGCTAGCAACTTGCCATGCCAATTCCTATCTAAGCTAGTCCCAACTTATTGACAAAACGAACACAATATTTTCTTCTGATTTCTAAACTACTAGCATTTTTGTTTTCGGCCTATATGTTCATGAAATTTGCAAGCAATCACTAACTCAAGTATCTAGCTAGAGAAAGAGAGAGAAAGAGGGGGAGTCATGAGGGGTTCTAACAAGAGTGTAAGTAGTGCAAATCAAGTTGATGAAGCTGATGGGGATCAATACACACAAGATGGTACAGTGGATCTTAAAGGAAACCCCGTTCTTAGATCCAAAAGAGGTGGATGGAAAGCTTGCTCCTTTGTTGTTGGTACTTTTCTCCAGCTCTCTCTCTCTCTCTCTCTCAAAAATATCTCACCTTGTTATTCAAATAAGAGTGGTATAACACTGTTGACAACTTATTCTTCATTCCTAGTAAACTTTTTTGTGTTAAAGATCAAGATACTTGATAGATTGAGATTGTGTTCACTCAAAACGTCTTCTTTCCTTCTAATCATCTTGAACAAGTTCTTTATTAATAGGTCATTCCTTAAGTCTGTTTACCCCATGCATAATCTTGTAAATTTTTTTCTTAATTCTCTCTTCATATTTAGCTTTACTTCTTCAAACCCACCTATGATCAGAGGTTTAGTTGATAATTTTGATATAAAATATAATTTTACTGCTTGAAACTCAATTGTGATAAGAGGTTTTTATTTACAGCAGTTTAAAGGTACGTCTGGTACGTATCAATTGTGTACACCACGTGATGATAGATATAACTTGAGATAATGTGGTTGAAAAATCAAGAAAAAGTAGGAAATTAAAAGTAGCAGGTCTAAAAAAATAAATATCCCGATTCAATGAGGCCTGTCATAGTCGTGATCCTTGCCAAGCCAGACAAATACAGCTTATTTTGAAGAAGAAAAGGCTATTATTAACTTCGTTTCAAGGGTCCATTTTCTTTTTTGAAGACAATTTCTCCCAAATATCGTGAATTCCATACCTACTTTTATTTTTTGAATTTGATTGATGGATTCTTTTTTTCTGTAATCTTGATTTTGTCTTGTTATCATTTCTTATTCGATATTTTTTTGAAGTTTATGAGGTATTTGAACGAATGGCCTACTATGGCATATCTTCGAATCTAGTCATCTACTTGACGACCAAGCTTCACCAAGGCACCGTAACATCGTCAAATAATGTCACAAATTGGGTTGGAACAATTTGGATGACGCCAATCTTAGGAGCATACATTGCAGATGCACATCTCGGTCGATATTGGACTTTTGTTATTGCATCCTTCATCTATGTATCGGTAAAATAAATTTTCTCCCTTTTATCTTTAAATTTTGTAAATAATGCGAGCCACATACCGAAAAAAATATTTGATCCTACCATTAGAACATAAAATAGGATCATTATAAGAATCATTTTAAAACCCCCTTATCCAACTATGACTAATATGTTTAATTAGTGTTAATCATTAAATTAATTTTTAGATTAATATAATATAATTTAATATATTAAATAATTAATATTTTTTTTTGTGAATTTTTTATTTTTATTTGAACTTTTTTTTTTATTTTTTATTAAACTTTTTTTTTCTTTAAAAAAACTAGAATCGGTGGATAAGTATATTTACCGATTCTGGGTGAAATTTTTTGCAGAAAACTTTTGAATTTGATTTTTTTTAGAATCGGCACACGTGAGGAAACTTATCCACCGATTCTTGGCAAAAACAGTAAAAAAATGTCAAATTTAAAATCGGTGGATAATTGCATGAATATCCACCGATTCTAGGCAAAAAACTTATGAAAAAAAACTATCGTTTTTAATTTTTTATAAAGAATCAGTCTATATGAATGTCAATATCGACCGATTCTAGATTGTGATTTTATAAAATCGGTTGATATAAGCACCTGTATACACCGGTTCCTCATGTTATTCGTCAACAAAGAACATCAAACCAGAATCAGTATACGTGTGTCATCGTATCCACCAATTCTAGTTTGATATTTTAAAAAAAATTCAAAATTTAAATGTTTTCTAAAATAAAATTTGGTTTGATATTTTTTTTCACTTTTTAATCGGTTTTGAGAGATATACGAATAAACCAAAAGAAAAAAAAAATTAAAAAAAAGAATTTTTTTTAAATAAAAATCATAAAAAATAATAATTAAATAAAATCTTTAATATTTAAGATAAGAATAAAAATATAATTTAAACTAATAAAAGTAACTTAGTATTTTCGTCTATTTTAGATAAGGGGACCTTGAAATAATTCTTACAATAACCCTATTTCATTTTTCTAGTTGTAGGATCAAAATAATTAGGATAGAACTAAATGTAGTCAGGAAAAATAGCCCTAACAAAAAGAAATTAATTAATTTTTCATATTTACATTTTGTACAAAATTGAGGTCCCTCCTGATTCCTGGATGACTGGTCTCCTTTGCAAAGTACTTGTCAAATGTCATTAAAAAGATGTCGATGCTTTCATGAGTCAAAATGTTTGACTCCTTGGATGTGTTGGTAGTGGAACCCTTATGCTGTTGCGCTCTCGTTGGTGCAGCAAACACTCTAGAAACGATGCTTATTGTACACCTCGTGATACATTTTATTAGGGAGTTTCGCATTCAGGTATCATCACCCAATAATTCAGTGATACCTGCACCTCATGAAGCATATCGACAAGTGATAACCTTAAATTTTAACTTACATTAACCCACATCATCATTTAACATAAAAGCTAACATTTTGATTTATGATTTTGAATTATGTCCATAACAGGGAATGGGTTTGCTAACCCTAACAGTCTCACTCCACAGTCTCAGACCACCGCCATGCCACGAAACAAATGTGGCAGAATGTAAACAAGCTTCAACACTTCAGTTATCTGTGTTTTACACAGCCCTTTACATATTAGCTATAGGCACTGGAGGAACCAAACCAAACATTTCAACCATAGGTGCAGACCAGTTTGATGAGTTTCATCCAAAAGAGAAAGCTCATAAGCTCTCCTTCTTCAATTGGTGGATGTTTAGTATCTTCTTTGGTACGTTGTTTGCAAACACATTTCTAGTGTACATACAAGACGATGTAGGTTGGACTCTCGGATATGGGCTACCAACAATTGGACTCGCTATATCAATCATCATATTTTTAGCTGGTACATCCTTTTATCGACACAAAGCGCCTGCCGGAAGTCCTTTTACTAAGATGGCTAAGGTAATCGTGGCTGCCTTGAGGAAAAGTAAGGTACCCGTGCCTATCGATCCTAAGCAACTCTATGAGCTTGCATTGGAAGAATATGCACACAAAGGAAAACATAGAATTGACTCCACTCCTTCATTGAGGTTAGTAGTATAATTAAGTGCATCAACCAAAAAAACAGTTATGGGAAAACTTTAATTACGTTTTTTATGCAGGTTTCTTAACAAAGCTGCTGTCGAAACGGGTCCAAATTCGCCATGGATGTTATGTTCAGTTACTCAAGTCGAGGAAACAAAACAAATGCTGCGCATGATTCCGATATTGATCGCTACATTTGTTCCGAGTACAATGTTAGCTCAGATTGGTACCCTCTTCGTCAAACAAGGAACTACTCTGGAAAGATCTATAGGGAGCAGCTTTAAAATTCCACCAGCAAGTTTAGCTGCTTTCGTTACATTATCCATGCTTATATGCGTCGTGCTTTACGATCTTGTCTTTGTTAAGATTATGAGGAAATGGACTAAGAACCCTAGAGGAATCACTCTTCTTCAACGAATGGGTATTGGGCTGGTTCTCCATATTATAATCATGGTGATTGCATCTTTGACAGAAGTAAGACGACTCAGAGTAGCAAAAGATTATGGTTTAGTTCAAAGCGGAGGACAAATTCCGCTAAGTATTTTTACTTTACTTCCTCAATATATACTTATGGGAACAGCTGACGCCTTCTTAGAAGTAGCTAAGATTGAGTTCTTCTATGATCAAGCACCCGAAAGTATGAAGAGTCTTGGAACTTCTTATTCTACAACTACTCTAGGAATTGGAAATTTTCTTAGTAGTTTCCTTCTGTCGACGGTTTCTGATATAACTAAGAGGCACCATCATAAAGGATGGATTCTAAACAATCTGAATGATTCTCATTTAGACTACTATTATGCATTTTTTGCAATTCTAAATGTCTTGAATTTCATCTTCTTCATGTTCGTGACTAAGTCATATGTTTATAAAGCAGAAATATCTGACTCCACAGAGAAACCAGATATGTTAACCAAACCTAAAGATGAAAAGATATCACATGATTAGTAAATGAAAAGAGCATCCAACATTCATACTTGGAGCTCGACATTGTTGTACTTGTACCAAGACTAGAGCATAGTTTTTAGTGTCTTACCTCAACTCCTGTGCCTAAATGATGTTGTACTCGATTTGATATGTGTGATAAGTGCTGTATAAATTACCTGAAATTGAGGAACAAGAGATGTTTAAGTTTAATAGGGAAAATAGATACAATATATGCATTATCTTCCTTGTCTTCTTTTTATGCTCTTTTTCTAGTATAAGGTGGGAGAAACTACAGTTTCTTTTTTACTTCAATGGAACCTTAAAATAGTACAAATAAAGCAATAAAGCACAACACAATTCTGCATCAGAAAGAGGTTTTCCTGCCACCAAGTGATAATCATTTTCTTCATTTCCTCTTAGCTAATTGAAATGTCCTTTTTAAAAAGCCATTAGCAGTGCTATCATTTCTATGACATAATACCCTCAAGATTGTATTTGGATCAGCTCTGTTCCATCTTCCAGTTGTCGGCGGCATTGGCACCTTTTGACCCACACCCATAATTCCCAATCCACTCACTTCGCAAGCAACAATGCTGAAATCTTCAATTAGTTGTTCAGTATTCTGACCCATTAATCCCAACACTCCTTCAACTACCTCAGCTTCCCTCCCGACCACCTCCTCCGCTATCAATCCTTCCCCACACGAGCAAAATGCACGTTTAAGGCTCTCAAAGTCTTCCTCGATCATCTCTTGATCTGTTAAACAAAAGCCCCGTGACACTCCTCCAGCAAGCAATATCATAAGATAAGCTTCAAAAGTGGCCTTCATGATTTCTTTCACCGCTAGAGGTTGAACTTGGTCCATTAGAATTGCAGAAAGGAGCGTGAGATTTTGCTTAATGATTCTCCGTGCAGGGCGAATACGTGTGTTAGCTACATCACCTACGTATAAGCTTTCATAAAATACAGAGCTTGAATCAAGGAATATAAGACGGTAAGCACCAATTTCTGCAATATTTTCAGATGCTGCAAGGATGGAGGACCGAGCAAGATCAAAATAACATTGATTAGCTGAAATGTGCCGATTATTGCAATAGCGACTGCGGGGTAAAGGATTTTGGCGGCGAGCAAGTGAGAGTGACTTGTCGAGGGAATGTACGTAAGATAGGAGATACTGCAGAGTGTTAAGACGGATGTAGAGTCGCTGCGTGCCACGACTTGTGGATGACCGAGGATGATTACCTTCTGCCGAGCTACTTTGGAACCTCTCGACTGCTCCTAAAGTTCTACAAGGGCTTGCTTTCCTCCATAACTGGATAAATTTCGAATATTGGTTGCATCTTGTTAAAGGGGGAAGTGGAGGAATATAGCTTTGCTTTGAACCTACAAATATCACCAAACAGACAGAAAGATGATAGTTACTAAAAGATATTTTAATGGAAGAAGTCATTCATCCTGACCCTATTAACCACAAACAAAATTCAATATTCAAACAAAAAAAAAGAATAAGGATTGAAACCATCCAATCAAGGGTGATTGCTTATTTTTAATATAAGGAGGATAATATCATGAGATATGAAAGATCTTACCGCATGATGCAACAAAGAAAGTATAGTCAAGTATAAGAAGTTCTAAGCCATCTACAAGATCTTGAACTAAGCCATCAGAAATTCCAACTGGGATTTCAAAGAAGTCATCAACGGATTGATGCACCAACTTCATTATCTCCACAGCTGACTGTGCATATGGTTCTGTCTTTGATTTTGGGTTCCATGTCTGAAATCCAAATTACAACTGCTTCAATCAAATGTGTATAATGATAAGGACTCATAAAACATAAATTTTGGTTTCAGGATATGGTCACATACTTAGGTGTAAAACGTGCCGGCCCAGCACAACATCACGTGTTTAGTGTGCTGCGTGCCGTGCTGTGCCAGAGATTTCAGCGTGTTGTGTTGTGCCCAGTGCAGTCCATACTGGCCGGTACGGCCGGTATACCGCCGGTTTTACCGGTTTCGGCCGAAAAGCGAGACGAAATCCGGTATACCGGTATACGGTATTTGACTGAAAATATCGGCCGGTATGGACTGTACCGGTACGGCCGGTATTGACCGGTATTGGCCGGTATTGACCGGTACAATCGTTTTTTGTTTTGTTTTTTTCTATTTAAAAAAAAATAATAAAAAAATAATTTATTTTTATTTTAGGGTTTTCAATTGTTACTCATATTTTTTATGATATTTTAAAATTATATATGCATATGATAATATCTATAATTAATCTAATGATCTTAAAATTGTAATATCTTTGTTTAATTAGTATTTTAGACGATAAACTTTGAAGTTGTTCTTGTTTCTTTTGTTTTTCCAGTTTAAACTTTGTATGAAATCTATGGATCTATATATTTTGGATGAATACTAGTTTATCTTTTTAAACTTTGTGAAAAATGTTTGTTATAACGTGTTAAAATATATTTATAGTTATAAAATGTGAACTAGTATTTTTTCATAAAATTATACATATAAAATATATGCACCGATATTCCACCGATATTTAAACCAAAATTTCCCCGGTATACCGGCGTGCGTACCAGTGTATCGCTCTCGACCGGTACGAACCGAAATCCGGTATGGTACAACCTTGGCTGTGCCATGCTAGACGACGTGCTATGCTGTGCCAGAAAAATAACCGTGTTGTGCTGTGCCAGCCCGCTTATTTTATGTTTTCCAAATGAAAATATTCAGATGTGTAGATATTATATATATATTATTATAGAAATACGTCAACATAACGAATACAAAATGTCACATATGGGCTAGAATAAAGACTTTTTAGTGAAATATACATAAAATATGATGTATTGTACCGTTTTGTGTAGTGTTTTATGCATGTTATGACGTGCTTTCTTAACGTGCCGTGATGTGCCGTGTGCTGTGCCGTGCCGTGCCAATGTGCCTATTAGTCTGGCACAACACAACACATTAAGCTAACATGCTGTGTCATGCCATGCCAGATCACGTGTTGTATCGTGCTGTGCTCGAATTTTAACGTGCTGTGTTGTGTTGTGCCGTAAACGTGCTGGCACAACCCAATTTATACCTCACAGTGGTAGCACAAATTATATTGAGAAACAAAGAACTTCCCCCCCAAAAAATGATAGTTCAATTTGTGGACGAAAGACGAGCTAAACTTACCTCAGTTTCTTTAGCTCTGCCAAGGTACAAGTTTCCATTCTTCAACCTCTCATAAATCCATGCCTTTAAGAGAGACAAAAGGATGGAGTCAACTTCATATGCCTCCATTTCCCTAAGAACCACTTTACCACCTTCCTCACAATCAACACATTCTTCAATTGCCATTTGAATTAAATCCTTCTCTAGTTTTCCAGCTGTTTGTAAGACTCTAATTGCCTCATTTGTCAGCGTGGAAACTTGGGCTATGTATTGTTTCAACACTTCTCCATAACAGGTATGGAGGCTCAGGGAAGCTACTCCAGCAGAAACCGGATACCATTTCTTGAGTAAGGGACTAAAGTTCTCCTTTTCTTTAGTTGCCAGTTCTTGTATTTCTGTAGCTAATTGAATCAGAACTTCACTTGCCTCTTCTTCAGCTTCAGTGTTCTTGTTTTTAGCTCCATTAGATAGCTTTTATCAGCACAAAGAAAGAAATGAGACCATGAAGGACATCACTAGGTCTAACAAGTATTACTAAATTGCATATAATAGCAAGAGTAGTGAACATAATTTTCTGCTACGACTTCTACTGCATTCCCATTCAACTTCTTTGATTTTCTGCTAAACATCGAGTCATGCCAATAAAATGAGGATAAAATAATACGAACCTTATCAAAAGCGCTCCTCATAGATGACCTTATGTAGTTATCCACCTTGTTCCCCATTTCCACCGAACCATCCCCTCTGCCCTGTCCCACCCCGAAGTTAGATATGTCTTCATCCAAAATCCTGGCAGCCGACAACGCCAACGGAAGTAAATTCTCTATCAACCCAGCCATTCCCTTTTGAAAGTTGTCATGATAATTGAGCAATCTCTTCTCAGACCAAGCTAGCATTGAAGTAGCAGCAGATGATAAAAGCTTAATATACTTAACGTCTCGATACGCAGCTTTCTTCACATCATTAACAACTTCAGTTAACATAGCAAGAGAAGCAGATAGAAGGTCTTGTTCAACTTGTGCTGTCGCAATGTACTGTTGAAAGAGCACCCACATAAAGCACACATTGTGTATACACTTGTTGATTCCTAGCGTAGACCATGTCTTCTTCATGAGTTCGAGTAATTCGTCAACCTCATCAAGAACTGCAGTCTCATCCTTGAGGTCGAAGACTGATTGTAGGAGACAAATGTACAAGTGTATGTTCATGGGAAACCCGTCAGCCCAGTGACACGCATCTGCAGTTGATCCATTTGTGCTGCGCAATGACAACGACACCACGGAATTGCATAACATTCTCATTGTATCTGAGTTCTTGCTTGCGTCAATGGGCTTTTCTTCGCTCCCTCGGATAATATCCTGGAGGTGCAACACAGACGAGTTCGATGGTTCTAATGGAACTGAAGGGTAGAGTAATAGACCAGCTTCAAGGACTTTGAGTTGCCTTCTTTGCATGAGATGATAATCATTTACACTACTGAACTCTGATTGTTTAAGGTGGCGAAGGAGTTCAAGTGGGATGATTATGGTCTCTACTCGTCTACCCATCTGTCAAAAACAGACAAAAATCCATCATAGATGATATTGTAATCAACAACCGTAGCTTGATGATCCCAATCACCTCACAAATACCTAGTCAACAATATTTTAAACAGCAATGCAATATAAAGTTGGAAAGATATAACATAAATCAGTAAAGAATGGCAAAATAAATAAATTTAATTCTTTAATAAACAGAAATTTCCCCTAAGTGCCAACTAGAAGAATTTCATTCAATTATAAAAAAACTTAAAATCAACGTGATGCATGTGGGCTTTCTCCATCCACGTTAGTCGTATGAGGTAAGCAAGAACAAGAATCACCCTAAAATTTCATCAAATGCATGTAGGAGTGGGATAATCTAAACAAGCTATAGTTTTTTCGGCCACATTAGCAAACAAATGATATACCTGGCCAACAAGAGTCCTCATGAGTGTTTTCCTGAGTCTAATATCGCTCTGTTCAGAAACCTTCATTTGTGATCTCATAATTTCAGCTGATGTTAATGGTCTTTTGAATCTCATTAATGGCGTTGTAAAACCCAACCCACCACCACAGACAAAACCAGAGTTAGGCCTAGGTGAAGAAGGATTAGAATTTGGTTTTCTTGGTGACACCTTTTTCACCATTTTCAATCCTAAAGCTCTTTTTACCTTACTCGTGGCAACCAAACCCAAACCATTTGTTGTTGTTCTTCCTCCATTATGCCCCATACCTCCATCACCAATACCACTATCTTGGGTTAATGGTGTTTTACCACCAAAACCAGGTGATGATCTGCATGCAGTAAAGAAAATCTCATATGCAGTTTCTCTCAAATCTTCTTTATCAAGACCTTCAACATTACCAAAAGGCCATTCAAGATCAAAACATGTGTCTGGTGATTCTGATGGTTTGGATGTGGATGGGGTAGTAAAAGAAAATGATTCACGACGTGATTGGGTTTGGTAGTCCATGGCAGTAATGGTGGTGATGTGGTGGGTCAGATATACGGCTGCTGCTGAATTGGGGTGGTGGACATGGTGGGGGAGAAGGAAGTGGCGGGTCAAGGGAATCAAATTGGATATAGGAATTCAAGGTAGAAAGAGAAAGAGAGAGAGGGAGAAAAATTGGGTTCAGCTTAATGATGATGATAATATGTCTAAATTTAGGATAAGTATATTACTGGTTTTAATCTAAGTTTAGATAATAGCTAAGCTGTCTTTTCCCTCTCTCCTACTGGTTTCTTCTACTATTTTATAATCACCGTAACAAAAAAGAAACGAAGAAGAAGCTAAAACAGACCGAGAGGGAGAACACTCCCTGTTATTTATAGAGAATTCTCAAATAGGTTGTTATTCAATTGAGATTTTCAGAGAGTCTCTCAAACTCTCCTGTTATTGGATAGAGACTTTCTCCAAGTCTTTTAAATTCTCCCAAACTCTCTAGTTATTGAATTAAGATTTGTTAGAAGTCACTCAAACACTCTTGTTATTGGATTAAGACTTCAAAATCATGGATTTGTTACTTATTGGGATTTTTGGGAGACTTTTTGGATGAAAATAGGCATGAGTGAAATCTCTCCCTTATAGGTGATATTTTGAGAGACTTGAAAATTTGGATAAATGAATATAATCCAAAGGTCCTCATTCCTCAGATATATCCAACGACCAAATTCCACCACATACATATACAATTGGATTACCAAGAATTTTAACCATATATATTTACGAATGTACCACATATATTTTGTAAAGTTCACAATCATTGTGAACATTTATAATAATAATAATACAAGATACTTTAGTAGAAAATCAACCATGAGCATATATGGTTAGATTTGTAAAAAAAAAATTATGCATGATCAATTGAAAGGTCAAGCACACTGTTGTTTGGATACAGAAAGGTGTTCAGGGAGTTGAATATCATTTCCGATCCAATTGATTGTTGATAAAACATGTTTATTCTTAAAACTCAACTATCTTATATAGGAACAACATTTTCAGCTTCAACAAACATGATTCATGTGAAAGTCTTAACAATAAATCTTTCAAAATCTCCTGATTGTGATTCTTTTGCGTTATTAGGAGTCCTATATAAAGCAATAAAACAAAATTGGGTCTCAAACCGAACAACAACTGAGTACACCATGGTATCCAAATTTTTAAGTTTCCAGAACCCAAAATACTAGTACAAGTTGATCATAATTTACCGAAACATGTACATTTTATTATACAATTCATTTAATAAAAAAATTTAAACAAGAACAAGAAGTATATATGATTAGATATTTTACATCTTTTTATATCTACAAATCACAGAGACTCTCTAGAAATCTATTAGATTTGTATCTATAAGTCCCAGAGACTCTCTACAATTCTCTTTTAAAATCACTGGAAATCTCTATACTTCCAGAGAGTCTCTGGGAGTCACTAAAAATAAAAGTATATGAAAGTCTATATAAATCTTATTTGACTACCCCCTGTTAAGTTTAGATAATAGCTAAGCTGTCTTTTCCCTCTTTCCAACTGGTTTCTTCTACTATTTTATAATCACCGTAACAAAAAAGAAACGAAGAAGAAGCTAAACAGACTGAGAGGGAGAACACTCCCCCAAGGACGACTCAGAGTTAGTTTTTTGGTGAGGCCAATGGCATTTAGTTTTTTTTTATATAGGAAAAAGGATTTTATTGAATACTAGAATCCATTACATGAAAGTAGACAGGAAAGGTGGCATTACATCCAATAATTCGCCATCTACATGAAATCGCCTACTATGTTTAGAAATTTTATCTGCCATATCATTATAAGATCTATTAAGATTTTACAAAACTGAAGGGAATTTAATAAAAACTTACAATCATCTAGAATAGTCATATTAAACTAACACACTTGGTTGCTATTATTGTCCAAATAATTAACAAAATTTATTGAGTCACTAAGTATATAGACTTGGTGTATATTTCTGTTATTCACCCATTTGGCAGCTTCAAAGATCACAAAACTTTCAGCTTCTTCTGCACTTCTAGCTGTACCTGTGACTGCCTTACATCCCTTGTATTCACCTGTTGAGGTAGTTAAAAACAAACCATATCTAGATTGTTTAGTATCCTCATCATGGGAAGCATCACAATATAACAGATAATAATTATCAGGCAAAACACTTGCTGGATCCTGATTTATTTCTTTGTTGACCACTTCATGAACAATAGAATACTCATTAACTGCATCATTAAAATCATTTATCAATAGGAGATCCTTCCTTGCAGTGACCAAATGGTTTGAATTCTTTTTTTAAAACACATGATAGTACCTTTCTTTCCATATTTCCCAGGCTACTGTGAAGACAACATTAGGTTGAATAACATCATTAGTGTTTTGATGGACAAACTTGATCAAATCATGAATGTTGACAATAGAAGAGTTGTTTTGAAAAACAAGATGACTGTAGGGAGTAGCAGCCCAAACAACTTTAGAGAAAGGACACTCTAAGAGTAAGTGTTCAGTAGATTCTATACTACCATTGACACACATACTACAAATATGGTCTTGGCCACTCTTGTACTGTGCTAGTTTACATCTAGTAGGTAGAATATTCTCAAGAATTTTCCAAATAAAAAGTTGGACCTTAGGGATGATACGAGCTTTCCACAAAGCTTTATGTATGGGTTTAATACTCTGGGTATTGATATTAATGGGGATTTCTCCTACCAGACACTTATAAGAAGTTTTGACAGAAAAATATCCACTTTTAGAATGAGGCCAGATCAACCTATCTTCACCACATAGAGGAATTCTAATGGTCTGGATTTTGCATACATTCTCAGGGGGTAAAGTAACACCTAAGAATATCAATTTTTCAACTTTTGCTACTATTATCAATAAATTGAGCAACAATACAATTAAGATTAGGTAAATATACACACAAAGGACTGGAAGCATCAATAATCCATTTATCCTTGAAGGCATCAATACTTTGACCATTTTTCACTTCCCAAAAAGCATGTTCACTTATAATGTCTAAGCCTGTTCTAATGCCTTTCCACATCCAAGAGGAATAACTATTAACAACACTATGTAAGGGATGACAATAATTAAAATACTTGTATTTAAGAATGATTACCCACAAATCATCAGGATTATGAATAAGATCCCAAGCCAGTTTGGAAATAAGGGCAAGGTTGAATTTTTTTCAAATCTTTAAAACCTAGACCGCCTAAATGTTTATGAGTGCATATCTTACTCCACTGAATCATATAAATACCTTTATGACCCTCCTTACCCCATCAAAAATCTCGTTGAGATTTTTCCATATTGTAAATAATACTATATGTATCAAGAAACTATTCATATGATATATAAGTAAAACTTTTAAAACATGTTGCATCATTAAAGACCTTCCAGCCTGGGTGAGCTACTTGATTTTCCACTTAGCAGTCTTTTTATCAAAATAATCAGATAAGTTTTTAAAAGATTCAGTTTTATTTACCTGGCTAAATTGAGGTTTATCCAAAATAAGTTAAAATAAGGTTATTACGAAGTAAAATAAAAAACCTCTTATTCAACTATTATTGTTAATGGCTAATTTGCCCACGATTAATTAGTGTTGATTAATTCAATTATTTTAAATTATTTGGTGTATGAAATTGGATTATAGTTAGTGTTAGATGGTAAAAATTAGAGTAGAGTTTTTTTGAAAGTTTGAAGAAGAAGATGAAAAATTTGAAGAAAATTAAGGTTTTGTGATTTTGGTAGCAAATTTTTTTTTTTTTTTAAGTGCTTGAGCTTGAGATCTTCGTCTCTGCGAGAGCTCTCACTTATGTTCATATTCTTTTTTTCAATACAAATTCACAGTTAAAAAAAAAAATCTGTAAGGCCAAGCACTATGGTTGTGGATATCTCTTGGCTTTGGTAGATTTTAGCCAAGAGCAACCACTATGGTTTATCTCTTGGCTATAATCTAGAAAAATGGTAAGTCTTGGCTAGTGAAGCGAAGATATCTGGGTTGCTCACTAGCCAAGAGATGGCTGACGGAAACTCAGTTTCCGTAAAAGAGAAAACACAAATACTGAGTTTCCTTCACTAAATTTACGGAAACTCAGTTCCCGTCTCCGAGTATTCTTTTCTTTGACCTCTTTCTTTTATCTTATGCCTATCTCACATCCAATCTTGGCCATCCATTATTCTTAATGGCTCTATTTTCTCCACCGTCAGATCCAGATGACTATTTTAAAGAAAAAATCAAGAAAAATATATATATAGAGAGAATATATTTTTTTCTCAAATCACCCCAAATAATCTTTTTAAACTTGATTTTCCAATCAAATCTTCTCAAATCATATATTTCTTTAAAAAAATTCCATTTTCTTCTTCCCTGTTTTCAAGACAATAATGGCAGCAAAAATTCCTAGAAACTTGTTCAGAAGACATTCATCTTGTTACTTTGTATTGTGCTTTAGAGAAATAAGGAAATTATAAGAAGGATATGAATGTAATTTGGAAAGAAGTAGTTGTAAAATTTATAGAAGCTTGTGGGGGGAATCCTAACAATCGTATTAATAGTGGAATTCACTATCAAAGTTGAAGTGGATAAATATATTAGATGTACTTCAAATAATCCCACCTTGAATTATAATAACCGGATAAGTTAACTAAACTTGTTCAAAACATTTGTTTTAGATTTTTTGTCTATGTTTTTTTTCTATCAACTTATGCTCCATTTACATTAATGTAGTTATAATGGCGATAAGTCGATAACTGAATTTTTCAATGAAACAGTGAAACCTTTCAAGAGTGATTCAGAATATGGGTTACTTAAATACATTGAAAATATAATAAAGGATCAAAATAAAGATATGGATATGAAGGAAGATGAATTTGTTTCTCCTTTGGCAACCCAATCCCCTAATACCCAAAATCCTTTTTCAAGTCAATTTTCTAACAATGCCGAAAATCCATCTTCAGGCCATCCCCCTCACACTCCATTTACAAATCAATTTCCAAACTCCTTTAACATCTCTTTATGATGTCCCTATTCCATAAGTTTATCCATCTACTGTCGACCAATATACACATCATAGATTGTTGTTTGGTGATGGAAATACCACAACATCGACCAATAAACGCAAGTCGAAATATCAAATTAAAAAGACTACAACCAATAAAAGGGTCTCTCAATCAAGCACACCCCCTACACCATCATCGCAAGAATCACTCATTATTGAGCGAGTTCTAAACTTATTGAAAATCTCATAGAAACAAGAATTGCAACCAAACCTCATTAACTCCAACGAAATAATGAAGATTTGCTAACGACATAACAAGAGCAAATTCGTCTCAATACCGATATGGAGGAAGGGCATATAATGGAAAAGTATATCTCAATGTTGATCCCAACTGTAAGAATATACTACCAAATTAAACAAGAAACCATTTTACGAAGGATGAGTGGAGGTGAACTTCTTCCACCCCACCAAAAAAACCATTTTTACCATTGACAACCAACCTCCTCACTATGGAATTAGAATGTGTACTAACTAAGAAAATTAGTTTAAGTTATTAATGTTAGATTTTAATAGTGTTATTTAAGTGAACTTGTAATTTGATTTATTTTTTTATTTAAGTGAATTTGTAATCTAGTTGTTGTTTTAATTTTTTTTAGTAATACCAACGACTATATTTTATGTCCATTTATAATTAATTTATAATAATTTGATTTTAATTCTCTTAACATATTCAATTTTGATTATTTTTAATCTCATTCAATCATCCAACGGCTATTTTCTAATAGTTATTTTTTAAAATCAATTTATATAAATTGAGTTCTCTCCACCAAAAGAACACATGGTCGGTTGTCAGGAAAGAAAAATTATTTTAAGTTCTTTCCACTCACAATTATAAATAAGAGTATAGTAGTAAGAACGAATTTGATCCACAGAGAGATATGGGTTGTTAATTGTGTTTGAAAACTATTGTAAACAGGGGGGAATTTTGTTGTTCAAAAGTAACTTAAACTAAAACTTAAGCTAAAAGTGTTTAAGAAAATATTATAAGAGAAAGTTGGTTAAGGAATTCACCGTCCATCATTATACATGATATGCAATCACACATCAATATCATCATTCACAATCTCATGTTACCAATAACCTTAAAGTATCCCCAATCGGTGTCAACACTTCGTTACGTCTCCACACATCAACAAATATTGCAATTGTTAATACATGAATTCTTTTCTACCAAATAACCTAATGCTTTATCGCTAAGAGATTCAATTCGAAGAAAGTTTTAAATTCCATGAGACGGGTTACTCATAGGTAATACAAACACAATTGGCATATTTAACCTAGGCCAAGATTTACTTGTGACTTCCTTCACGATTCACACCGCTAGTGATCACAAATTACTACTAGTTATTAGGGTTCTTGATAAAATTATCTAAGACTCCTAATTATCTATAGAGAAATTATTAAGATATTTAATTCACGAATCAAACATATTATATGAACACAATCAAATAAGTGTTATACGTAGTAAAACTTGAACGATATACAAGAGAGTGAATAAAGGAACTAATGCCTTAATTGAATAACATGTTCATGAATTTAAGTTACATCCTTAACCAATAAGAAAGGTTTATCTCATCATGGATTTCTCAAAATCCATGAAAATATAAAAGATGGCAAGTAAAGCAAACCCTAGAAATCGTGATATTCAATTACAATTCCAAGCCCTAGATCCTTGTTCTTCTGGTTGTAAAGTGTATTGTATCCCCTCTAAAAGTTTAGGAAGTCTTTTTATATAGTCCTCTTGAAATTATGTATTTGGAGCTTCATTGGGACCCATATTCCAAAAATAGAGTGAAAGCGCGTCAAAAGTGTCCTAGGAAATTGTCATGTATGTCTACTATCGTGTGGACCTTTCCAAATGAACCTGACAAGTTATTTTTTGCTCTAGATCAGTGTCAGGTTCATCTACTATTGAATGGTTGATTATCAGCCGAACTTCTCTCTGTAGACTCAATTCTTCAAAGCTTTTTTTGCCCATAACTTCTTCATCCGATGTCGGAATGACCTCATTCTTTTTGTGTTGGATTCGTCTTTCAATTTTCTTCAAGATAGAGTGAAGAAATATTGGATTTGAATGAGTTCTATTTGTCCTTGATCTTCCTTACTTTGTATAACTTTATTCCTTGTACATTTCGTATTGTAATGAACTCATTTCTTCTTCTTTGTTTGAGTCCACTTCAAAACTCCTAAGAGACTCATAAACAAACAAAATAAAATCATAATGATGTGAAAACTAACAAGAAAGCAATGAATTAGAGTACTAAAATAGTGCAAATAATACACCTATCAACACACACCAAAATCATAACATTTATCATTGAGATCTCCTCTAAAAATATTTTTCCATCTCCTCTTAAGGTATATGAGAATATTTGAGAATATATTTATATTTATGACTTTGTATTTTGTAGAAGAAGATATCGCAATCACCAGAGCTCATGTGCATATCGCACTTCTTCCTAATGTAGTACAACACCGACTCCCGGCTATACACGTTTGGGGGATTGTGCACAACAACTTTGTACAAAATTTTGTGAATTTTCATCAAAGAAGTAGGCAAGTTATACAAAATGGGGTTGCTCTCATCTATGATTGTTTCAAGTGGATCTACTGGAGATACTGCAATTCCAACAACGTGTATAAGGCACCGTTCTCCCAAGTACAAGGCGTTCTTGCCATATAGATCAAAAAACATTTTACGTCCTTCAGAAATACTTTTGGCATATATCACCTCTTCCTTATTTTTTCATCGACTACCTAACCATGGCATTCATGTTGTTGAATGGAAGTCGTGGTTGTCTATTTGGTTACAAATCCATGTAATTGAATGCATACTTGTATCAGTTGTTCCTTTCTATTTTTGTGTGTCGTCATATAACCGACCAACCGTTTATGGATCATAAATTTCCGCGGCGAGGCTTTTGATGTTGGGAAATAGAAGTCAAAAATACGCTCAAAACCAAGGCTGCAAAAGCACAAACATTTAAATACTATTGATGACTAACGTTCAAAAACAACAATAAGATAATTTATGAAGACATTGTATGTGTAACTTTACCGTTAATAGATACAAAAATAACTGGAGGTCACCCTTCGATTCCGTTATTCCCTTACTCAAACTTCATAATATATGGGCATAGATGGCTAAACCCCAATTGTAAATGGTGACTATATTCAAATCCCTGAATACTCTAGGCCAGCTTCTCGCAACAATATTGTTCTTGTTTGGGAAAGTACATTGTCTACAACCCACATCAATAACCACATTGACAATTGTTCTTGACACTCGATGATGTTCTCTTTTTTATCTCTAGATTCAGTAAGTGCTTTTATCACTCTTATCCTAATCCCATCTCATGAGAAAAGTTATTTTCTCAAATAATTTATGTTTCCATCTGTAACTTATTGTTGTTGTTGTTCTTCTTCTTCTTCCTCTTCTTCATTACCATATTATTCTCCTTGTTTCTTTTTTTTATCCTTTTTTGACAAAGGGGAGAAAATAATTTATATATTATGGTGATATTTCATCCCAATCATCTTTACTAAAAAAAATTCAATACTTTATGAGTTCCTTGATCAATGGTATGCCTAATAATTGTGTGAAGTCCCATGGTGTAAATCCTATTTCAAGACTTCATAATTAAAATGTATTGGTGATAAGCCACCACTTCTCATATATACCAGTGGCCAGAGTCATGTCGTTGATGCGTCGGAAAACCGACTTTGTTTTACCGGAAGCGCACAATGTCGAAAGATGTAAACAAGAGCAAGTACGGTTCGTTCCACGAGAAGTGTGTATTACTTATACTAATTAATTCAAGTAATTTTCGAGTCAAAAGATGTTTCAAAAGATATTTTTCCGATTTTTGTAAAAAAATTAAACTAACAAATGAATGAAAACTATTTAACGAAGACTAAAATCAATAATAGAAAAGTGTTAAGGTTTCGGGAATCAGTTCTAGATTAGGGTTTACTTGCGTTCATCACAGAGGGTATTGATTTTACTCATGCAAAATAGCAAATCTAGCGACTAATACACTGAAGATATTTCGTTTAAGAATCGTAGAAAAGAATTTTCAAAAAGAATTGTTTGTTCTCAACCTAAGGTAGAATTTCGAAGTACTAAGTATACGTGGCATAAATAGTCAAAGAATATTCATAAAACGATTATCGTGAAAGGGTCAACGAGTTCTTCTACTAATCAAACAATGGACTGTGCATAACATAGAACATGAGAAATCATTGAGAAAATAAAACATTGAAAGAGAGACAAAACATTAACATTAAGTTTTAGTAGTTGAAAATTCTAGTTTTGAAACACAAATAAATCTATCTCTATAAGTTCATTTTTTCACCCTAACAAAGAGATTTAGCTAAACATAGCTTTCTTAAAAGCCATAAAAATTAATAAAGAACTTAATGAACTGATTGAAATCGAAAACAATAAAACAACTAAACCCTTCTTCTCATGTTTGTTCACGGCTTTTCCAAATTCCAGCATCCAAAAGTGTTCTCCGTCTCTGAATAATAATGTTTGGTCGGTGTCTAGCATTAGATATTTATAGGATTCAAAATAGTCTTATTAGGCTTAGGAAATTCAGGCCCAGTCTAATTAGGATTCCATATTCAAACAGGTCCACTGAGTTAAACGAGTCACTCGTTGAACCCTGTCCAGTCCACAACCCTAGTCTATCTTCTTTCTCCTCCATCTCCGACTCCAGTTCACCCATTACCCCAGTTATACTCAACTTTCTACCTCTTTTTCACCAGCGATACACCCACAACTCTGGTCACCACCTCCACATATTCAAATCAGCAAACACACAATTAGCCTCACCATATATTCAATACAAATAACCCCTCAAATTCCATCTGCTTCACTGCAAGTCTAACCATTCACTCATTCATCATTTCATTCACAACCATCATCTCTACTCTCAATAATCTCTTAACTTTTAATTCACATCCAGTTTGAGAATAAACTCATAGTAAATGGAGAAGAAAAACTCACCACCGGATACACTAATTTTAGCCAAACCTTTTATTTGAACCACAACACTTGCTAACTCTTAGAAGCATTCTATCGAACACCTTCTGTACATTTGCTGCTAATAATGGAGATGGATGTATTGGTGATTTTAATCCTCCATACTCCTTCCCTGCAAGTTCAATCCATACATAACAAAGATTCATTCATCGCAAATTCAATTGCAAACCCATTCAAGCACTCAACTCTCTTCTTATAGACAACAATACCACTTGATTCTGTTTGATTCACAGCCACAACTCTGTCAACATCAAAACCCATTGTTCCTGATGTTGTTCAAGATCATAATCACCAGAATCAGAGACCCATCGACTATATCCTCCAACCCAATTCAAGTTTAAACAAACCCTAAGTCAAATCCATCTCACAACAGTTCATCCCCAAATCCACATGTGTTGCTGTAACATCAATACGAATGTTAACTCAACTACAGATCATCTGCTCCATGTAAACATTCAAGCTCAAATCACATAAACCCCTCAAATCTATTGTAGTTTGATTTCATCTCCTTCGTCTCAAATCTCAACTGATTTTAGCCGCAACAAACACCTCTCGAACCCTCACTGAAATTGCTTCGAACCCCTATCTTCTTCTTCAATATCTTCTTTTATTCTTTGTTGTTCCATCACCACCCTATTGATTCACTTTCTTCTTCATTTTCTTCCACTGAATCAACGTGACTACACAGAATGGACGCAGCTGCTAGGTTAGAAATGAGGTTCTCTTTTGTTTAAGAAGCATAATATGCTTGATGCTCTTTTAACATTCAATATAGAATTGTGGTGGAAAAAAAGACACGTCACTTATATCTTCTCGTGTGAGAATTTCACATGCTTGAAGCACAATAAAATTTGCTAACACAATACACAGATGGCTATGAGTAACATTAGGTGCTCTTTGCCGTAAACGCCATTTTAGCTTCTAACTTAGCCGTTTATGGCTCCTGATGATCGGATTCACTTGTAATTCCTATAAAATGCTTAAAACAAATATATTAGCCAAATAAGGAGGCCTAGTTAGTAAAAATATGGGTATAATTGTGTCGCACTTACGTGCTTATCAGTCGTTGAGTTTTGGATTATCTATTTTGAACATTTTTCCAAACCCACAAATGTCAGACAATTTCTTTAGCATGTGGATTCTTGTGAATAATTTCATACGTTGAAGCAACATTAAATATACTACCTTTATGTTTCCTAATCATGTCCCCAAATTTTCCCTTGTGACATTTAAACTTATGATTATCATTAAAACGGGACGAAACCGGATGTCTAGTACGCATAACTCTATCAAAATTATCCGACATTTTCAATCCTACAACACATATGTATACCTATCATTACATTTCAACATATTGACATCTCAAAAATCATCACATAAACCACTATATTTAAACATAATTTTATCATATATATAAACATCATATTTGAACACCCCTTAAGCCCAAATTCATCATCAAAAGACAAGTTAAACATGGATTTCTAACCATATATGTCCATATAACATTAATGAGTAGCCATGCCATTTAAATCATCAATCAAACATCAACAATTTCATTATTATAAAAAAAATGCATTTCAATCCCTAAAAATTTAATACTAACCTTCGATGATTTTATGGATAAAAATCAAAATTGAAAGATATCAAGAGGCACCTTTGATTGGAGAACAAACCTTTTTAATATTGCTGAAAAACTGGACCTATAACATACTCGGAATCACAAGGGGTGATGGATAGAAGAGAGGGGAACATAGACACGAAAGAAAGAGGAAAGAAGAAAGGAGGAGTGGGAAACTCGGGTTTCTCCTGAAACTTTATACCTCTGGGATGTAAACTGAGTTTTCTTCTGGTCAAGTCAATGGATTCGACAAAAATTCAATTTCCGTAATATATTGTTGTGAGTTTCAGTCATTTATAAGCCAAAAAATGCCCAACATACATGGTGGACGGTTTTTTGGTGTCTCTTGGCTTCGTTATAATATAGCCATAGCCAAAGGAATTACACAACCATAGTGCTTGGCCTAACTCCCATACTTAGTGCATGTGAGAAAATAAACTTATGAGAAGAAAAGAAAATGCGGTAAAAATATCTATTTTCTGAATTTTGAGAAAGGAAAAGAACAATTCCTGAATGAACATGTCAAAATTAGCCAGCATAACAACGCTGCATCTGAGATAATGTTCTCATAGTCTAGGTTATGGAATCATGTCTTTACGCTAAAGCCATTCAAAGTGGAAAGAGAACCTTTTGGGTGCTGTCTAAAGATTCCAACGCTTCTAAAAGAATCAAAAAATATCACTTGCTGCAGATGGTCTTATAATTCAAGTATGGGATGACCCCCGTGTTTGACGGGAAGCTGGTTATAGGAGTAGTACGTATACCATAATTCTGAGTCCCGTCGTGTTTTGTAGAGGTGGTGGTCCTTGGATAGCATGGGGGAAAATTGCATGTACAACTTCAACCCATATCGAACAAGCATTTAACCCCGACATTTTTAAACCACTTTATTCCCCGTATAAACCAGATTGTGGTGGCACAGTTTTGTTCTTCATGCCATCCTAATGCAGGAGACTTGCCACTCAAAAAGACAAAAAATCATTCTGTAAAATATGAAACTGAATAACCTAGAGAGAATAAACATATTATACAAAAAGACAAAAGATCCCTTTTATTCAAAACCTAGGTCCAGAGTTAAAATTTGACATTCACCACAATCAAAATTGAACATTCTCTAGCCACTTTCATCAGCTGAGAAGTTGGTCTGCCTATATAAACATGACAGTACCTTACTCTAAGTTCTTCTAACGAAATTCCCATCTTGTTTCTACCAACCCTTTTGGACCCCAAAGCTGAATTGCTGCTCTTGAATCTGAGTTTAACTCTCATGTGAATCTGCCCCTTCGTACATACCACCCATTTCGAGACTTAGAATTACAGCCATGAATTTCTGCAGAGACAATTAGTGGCAATTCCAAGACCAGCAGCTGTAGCTCCAAGAACACTACCGCTGTGATCTCTGCAAATAAACTCTGCACCGGACTTCCTGCATTACCTTTACTAGCCCCATCACAACATACTAGACTTTGAACCATTTCAGGTGAACTCCAATTACACTCAATGTTTCTCAATCTTCTTTGAGGTCTGCAACCAATAATTGAAAAAAGACAATATAACTAAATCAGAAATGTGATTAGTCATTGTACTTTCCTATCTTAATCTACTTACATAAATCTAGTGGGAAAAAGTAACCTACAGTCTACTCAGACTTAACTTGTTTTACAAAAGTATGTGATTTCTTGTGAGCTGCACCTGCACAATCAGAGATAAGCTTGCTACCAACCAAAGTTCCTTTACTGCAGAAGTTCTAGACTTAACATAATTGAAATCATCTTCAACAACCAAAAATGCTATTTAACCACTGACAGAGATCATTTGCAAAATCATAATGCCATATCATATAATTTAACCACAAAGACTAAAAGGATAGTAAAACATGCAATAGAGACCCATTGCCATGAACACTGGGGCTACACTTGTTACCAATGTAAGGTATTAAACTAGAGGTTTTAGCAGTGCATGGAAGCATGTCATGCATCTAAAGACAAAAGGTTTAGTTCTAAGAGAGGTATCCAAATGACAAACAAAATACCAGTTTTAATGTGGCTGTTCACCAAGTTAGATGGATTTTTTATCGCATCGTACAAGGACTGCTCATAAATTGGCTGTAAGGGGAATATAAATCCACCCGAGTTAGATGGAACATTAATGTGTACGTAGAGAGTTACTGAGTACATAGAGAGTTAAAGGCTTGCATGAACAACTAAATAAGGGAAAATAAGAGCAGGAAATCAGGTAGTACCATAACATAACTAAACACACAGAATTTAACGCTACAGCTTGAATTAGAATACTAGGGAAAAAGAAGTAGCTATCAAATGACTTTGTAAAAACTAGCAAAATAAGAAAAACTGCAAAAAGCAATCCAACCAGTCTCAAAATCTGTTGTCATCCTGCAAGGCCACTCCCTTTGTGAGTAGGGTCCACGGCAAAACCAGAATCATCAATGCATGGCTGCAGGAAGAAAGCTTTCCTCGTACTAGAATATCTAGTAGAAGTTTCAGAAGCGATCCGTAATTTACTGCTGTTGAGCCTGCCTAGACTGAGCACCTCCATACCCACTACCACCATAACCCATTTGCCCACCTGAGGTTGCTTGAGCAGCTCCATAAGCTCCTGCTTGTGAGGCGTCGGACCTCCAAAAACCTGAATTAGCATCACCGCCAAAATACCCTGACCCTTGTTGATCTCCCCCGCCACCAGAGGCACCACCATTGCTAGTAGGAGTACTACCAGCACGCCCTCCTACAGCCCCGTAAGAACCTTGATTTGCAGCATAAGATCCATCACTCCCACCATATCCACCATACCCATAACCTTCACTACCAAAACCACCAGCAGCTCCACTTGGAGATTGACCTGTGGGTGCAGAAACTGCACCAGCACTACCGGCAGCACCACCACCAGCACCTGAACCATTCCAAGGAGCTGTATTTCCATAGCCTGCATTAGCACCATAGCCAGCAGAACCAAAACCAGAAGGAGCTTGGGCACCCCATGGGCTTCTAGGTGCACCAGGTGGCCCACTCACATAGCCAGCATTTGGAGCATTGGGATTTCCATAAGGTCCAGCACTAGCACCACCATAACCATAACCGCCATAGCCCACACCGTTGTTAGCAGCCCCATATCCATAGCCGCCACCACCATAGCCAGCAGAACCATATGGAAACCCACCTCCACCGGCTTGAGGTTGCACATATCTATTCGCATCCATACGTGCATCATATGCACCACCATTTCCACCCGAACCACCATAACCTTGGTAACCACCGCTAGCCGAACGTCCACCACCATTACCTCCCCCACCAGGGTTTGCATCTTTTGGAAGAGCTCGTTTAACCTCCACAAGTTTCCCATTCAAATCATGGAAAGACTTTGTAAGAACATTATCGACAGAATCTTCAGACTCAAAGGAGATGAAACCAAATCCGCGAGGCCTCTGAGTACTCTGATCATACATAACTACTACATCTGTTACAGTACCATACTGCTCAAAATATGAACGAAAAGCATCCTCAGTTAAGGTTGGAGGCAATCCTCCTACAAATATCTTCTTTGTCTTAATATTACCCCCACCTCCAAAATTTCTACCTGCACTAGGGTTTCCAGATTTAACAGAAGTGTGCTGCTCTTCTTTTGATAAAGCTCTTTTAGCTTCAACCTGCAAACAACAAAACCAACAGTTACAACATGAAAGTAATTGGTATTACACAAGTAACTGCAAAACTAATGATAATGCCATTCAAAAGTCATAAATAAACTTATAGGTTTCAGGGTGCACAGGCACATCCACATACTATTGAAAATCATGTCAAATAAAATAAATCAAAAAACACGATAAAGACCTTTTCCAAAATCCAAAATCTGATATTCGGAATCAGTAAATGGGCTAGAATACATCAAAAAGAAGACCCTATAATGCCTGTGTTCGCCATCAAATCACAAATTTAGGGGAAACTTATATACATTCTAAACTATAAAGACCTAAACTACATCCAAAATCAAGACATAGTAAAGCTGAAACCCCATCAATAAAGTGAAGAATCTAAACATCTAACAACACAAACATTGAAATCACAACTGAGATATGAAAGAAACAAGCTCAATGAGGAAACTTTTTTGAAACCCATTAAAGATAAGATAAAAAACAGGAAACCCCGTGAAATCAATCAATCAAGTAATGAAATTTATGGATCGAGTGTGGTTGAAAACAAAATCTGGATCTCTTGTGAACTCACCGTTCTACCATCAATGGTATGTTTATCTTGAAGAACCATATCAAGAATAGAAGGATCTGCAAAAACAACAAATCCAAAACCTCTAGGTCTTCCTGTAATCTTATCACGCATGATCACAGTTTGTACTACTTCTCCATACTTTCCGAAATATTCAGTCAACTTTTCTTCTGTTGTATCCCATGATATTCCTCCTATAAACAACTTCCCTTGATCTGAATCCATCTCTCTCCGTAAATATCCTTCTCTCTCTACTGAGGAAGAAGCACAAGTAAAAGAGATGAAGTGATGAGGGTTTTGAGCCAAAGACGCCGACTTCAGCTTTCAAGAAAATATCTTAATATCCTCTCTTACTCTTTTTGTAACTCTTTCTCTCTTGAGAAAAATAAATAAGAACAAAAAATTGTACTATTTGGATGGCTATGATGTTTTTGATTAAAATTTAATGGTTCTGATTTTATTATTTTGTGATAGGGGTGACACTAAAGAAAACTAGTGCCCGATTGGTTGCAAATCTCGAGTATTGACCAAGTTTGTGTTGTGCTCACAAATATTTTCCTACAGCAGCATGTATAGTTGCTCTTAGGGTTTCTTTGTTTGTGTTCAAATATTAGCTTTTCCTTGTTTTTCTTCCATTTTAAGAAAACCCAATGCCAAGTTTATGTCCACTTGATGTCATTTTATGGTTTTATTTTTATTTTGATAGCAAGAACAATACGAAACAAAAAAAACTCACAAGGGTAAACAATATAAGAAGGAATAAGAGAATCAGGTCACGATTTAGAAATGTGGTTGGAGAAAGCAAAAGATGACAGAGTGTGTGCAGCACTGTTAGCATTTTTTTCTAGCAAAATTAAAAGAGATATATAAAAACTTAACTGCTCTATATTTGATCTGAATAGGCTTCTTAACCTCCAGGAGATTTGTCGAGATTCCTCATTCAGAATTCTAATTACTTGATGTATTGTAGGGCAGTTTACCCCCACTGGATACATTTTATTTATTTTTTTATTAATTGAATTTTTATATTAAAAAGCCTGTAAAATTATAGGGGTTATGATTGGTTTCAAATCCAAGCCAAGACGAAAAAAAGGACTTTACTTGACTTTGTATTCTTTCATAAGAAAAATTGTAACCTTTAGAGTTTAGCTTCCTCAGCAAATTTATGTTCATAATTAAGTAAAGGTCTTGGGACATACATAATGTTTTTTACATTTGACAAAGTAGTAAAGGTAACAATACTATAATTAAATTGGTTCTGAGCTTTCCAGTTTAGATTAAACTTCGACTGGTGTCATTTCTTCAATCCACTTTAGAGCCTCATGGAAAGATTTAACTTCATCTAAGGCACAAGTGGCCTAGCCACTTCCTCCAATGGATTCTCTAGATTCATTTACTATATTCACCATAACAATATTGTAAGAATCTAAGAAGGCAATATTAATAAAAAACTTAAAATTACAATAAATGTTAGTATCATGAGTAAGGCTATGCATTGACTTTCCTACATTTTTATCTCCGGAATTGTTTTGAAAATAATGCATAAATAAATACATAGAATATTGAAAATTTTTTCACCAGACCATTTGGGTCAAGCTTAATATTTCTAAAGATAATATCATTCCTATATTTCCAAACTGACCATAAAATATGCAAATATTTAGTACTTTTTTTATATTTAATCCGATAAGAACATCAATCAATAATATAATAAAAATGTTGGGCATTAAACAAATAAGTCAGAGTCAATAAAAACTATATGACTTGAATAAAAGGACATTCAATAAAGATATGAGTTTCAGATTATAGATAACCTAAATTGCACAGTTTGGAACAAGGGTTTGTGTTATGCGTATTTAACAAGTGTTTCCTAAAGGCAACATATTAAACAACAATTTCAAACAGAACATTGAATTCTAAGTAATAGGGAAGCTTCCAGATATAACTCCAAAAAGTGGTAACACCATTAGGGTTAGAAATAAATTTATAAACCGAGCTAGTTTTATATTCCAGATTCAGTATGTTGCCATCTAAAATGAAAAACAAAAGCAATAATTTCACAAATTAAACTCATATTCCAATTTAAATTATCATTCATCAGTTGGTTCACAAAATTAGGTGGATTAATGTTATTAATAAGGGAAATAGAATGAATATGGTTATGAATCCATATATTAGACCAGATATTGATAGCATTACCTTTATTAACCTGCCAAATATGATTAAATTTGAGAATTTTTAAACATTTTTTATACTAGACCATATCCAAGACAAATTAGATATTTTTTTTAATTAAAAAAAAAGGTTATTTGAGTACTACTTAGTCTTAAGGATTTTAGCCCCTAACTGATCCTTATTAGCAATGAAAAGGAAATGGTACCTAGTACACCACCAATGTTTTTTTTTTTGAACATGTATGGACAATCTTTGTACAACCTATACGTTCGAAAACCAAATCTGTATTCAAGATTGTAAAACAAGAACTCCTTGAAATAATCAATTAAGATACAAATATACAAGGTCAACCTAGTATGTATTTGAACCTTCAAGATACGAATTAACTCAAGACAAAGTCTTGTATATTCAATATTTCAAGATCCGATTCAACACGAACAAGTCTTGTAAGAACTTTACTATCAAGCTAAAAACTATGTAGGTTGATTGATAAGTGTATAATTTACATATTTTAAGTATCATTTCCTTATACTTATTTGCTAGATTTTGTGTGAATTACTGTGTATTATTATTACTTTTGTAGTTTATGTCTTTTGTTAGGTTGTATCTCTGAAAGAAGTGAAATTGAGATTTACAAGGGAAGAAATTACCAAAGACCCAGTGGAACTTAGTCTATTCCAATATTTCTAACTTCGTATGAGGTCATTCTGACTTCGTATGAGAAAGTTATGAGCAAAACGAGTACTAAGGGCGAAAAGGTCATTTCAAGGGAGACTACTATTAACACCCCGTCGTACGATAAAGGGTAGTTGAGTCTCAAATACTGTTAATGGAACCGGCCATTCTACTTAGGGCTACACCATCTTCATCTTCTTTAATCAAATCGAAAAAACAAAGCCTGTTCTTGTAGTTGTTGAGTAATGATGGTCAGTATCAGTTTCGACCTTAAAAGTGCGTCATTGAGCCACATGAGACGTTAGAAAACGAAGGTTAATGCTCGAATATGGCAGTTGACGATTGTTTTCATTACCGACAGATTAGATGAAGTCAGTGATGATCGGTGATGGTGGTGATGCTGGTTCTTGCTGAAAGTGATGGGTTGGAGTAAGCGACAGTGAGAAGTATCGATGGGTATTTCTGGAAGTTGATGGTTCGATGGTTGTTGTTTATGGCTTGAGTATCTGTTGGCAGTTGAGAAGATAGATCGGAGTGATGGCAATGGAGAGTATCTGGTTTATGATGAGAGTCAAAAGGGAAGAAGTTGTGTGTGTTAGATGGAGTTTAGACAATGAAATAGAGAGGCTCGGGCTTGGAAAGGATTGAAGAAAAAAAAAGGTGATAGGACTCGGAACCTTGTTTTAGACAGAGTTTAAAAAAGGAGAAACGTGTGGTTTAAGTTTAGAGAAAGCAGGGAACAAAGACATTGATTCGGAGAAGTGGGTCGCAAGTAATAAGAGTTTGGGATTGTTTTAAAACCTTAAAGTCATGGAAAAGGAGTTCGACTGGGACATAAATACATGATTTTTGTGGAGAAAAGATAGGACCTGATTAAGACGGGTATGAGGCATTTTTGGTAAGAAATAAAAGAATGAAACAGATGAAATCCGTATCTATTACGGCAGATTTTTAGTTGGTCAGTGGTTGAATCCGTGTTTTGTAGGGGAAGTTGGTAGTCGGTGATATACTTAGGATTTAGAGTTTCATTGAGTTTAAAAACTTGAGAGGAGGCGGTGACCTAGTCTCTATAAATAGAGACACTGAACATAATTTTGGGGAGGCTGAATATTTTGGACGTACAGATAAAAGGCAGAGAAGGAAGGAAGCAGAGAAAGAAGTTGGGACTTTACATATTTTCTGGCGCCGAGAACCAACAGGAGAAGAAGGTTTTAGTTTTCGATTTCAATTATAATTATTATTTTCTAATTCAAATTCCATGGCTTTTAAGAAAGCTATGTCTAACTAAATCTCTTTGTTAGGGTGAAAGGATGAACTTGTAGAGATAGATTTATTTGTGTTTCAAAACTAGGGTTTTCAACTATAAAAGCTTAATGTTAATATTTTATCTCTTTTTCAATGTTTTACTTTTTCAATGATTTTTTATGTTCAATGTCATGCATAGTTCATCGTTTGATTAGTAGAAGAACCCGTTGACCCTTTCGCGATAATCGTTTTATGAATTCTTTGACTATTTATGCCACGTATACCTAGTACTTCTATACCTAGTACTTCGAAATTCTACCTTAGGTTGAGAACAAACAATTCTTTTTGAAAAAAAAATTCTTCGATTCTTAAAAGAAATATCTTCTGTGTATTAGTATCTAGATTTGCTATTTTGCACGAGTAAAATCGATACCCTTTGTGATGAACGCAAGTAAACCCTAATCTACTACGGATTCCCAAAACCTTAATGTTTTCTATTATTGATTTCAATCTTCGTTTAAATAGTTTTAATTCATTAATTAGTTTAATTCTTTACAAAAATCGGAAAAATATCTTTAGACCTATATTTACTTAAATTAATTAGTATAAGTGATACACACTCCCCGTGGGAACGAACCGTATTTGCTATTGTCTACATCTTTCGACATTGTGCGCTTGTGGTAAAACAAAGTCGGTTTTACGACTTATCATTGATTAATGTACTACTTGAGATATTTCAATTATACATATAAAATAATATAATATGGAAAAGAAATAACACAAGACACCAGAAATTTTGTTAACGAGGAAACCTGCAATCTAGTAATAAAACCCATAACCTCGTCTAATTTGAACACCGCGTTATATTAAGCCACTACAAACACTAGCATACTAGCTAACTTCGAACTGGAATGTAGTTGAGACCGAATCAACTCTCTAAGCAATTCAACTTTAGTTGTGCTCCTTATGTCTCTTGGATCTCGCAAGACCTTATGCACTTGATTCCCCTAGATGGCATCCTTTACAAGCCTAAGAGTTGTTTCAGACTAAGCGAAGACTTGAGCTACCCTGTCTATAAAAATATCGATTGATTTTCTTTAGATATGTTTCAATCAAGGTAATGGAAATATATTTTATTTGGGGGATCTTTCAAGTAAGAAAGATATCAAGCAAATATTAACAATTAGGATAGCTTACTATCTTTAAAATATATAAAGAAGCCTAATTGATTCTACCTCACAAGATCAATCTAAATCAAGTTTAGATATCAATCTTGCAGAACTACAAAGTCAGAAACGAAGAACTCTTTGTGGTTTCCATCAATCTTATTCTTCAACCAATAGTTCTTGAATGGTCGTATAACATAAGAGACTGGCATAAAGAATAAAAAAGAACTGAAAAACTACGATGATCAAGATAAGATTTTGTATATCAAGAATCTATCAGATAAAAGATATTCTGACTAGGATTCAAGAATCCCTTAGTGAAGACTTCAAAGTCGTAACCTAATTATGTTTCTCGAATAAACCTAGGTCTTTAGAGGAAGACTCTAGCAGAAATAACACACAACATACCGAGATTGAAATTCTTAGTTGCTGAGAGTCCTCTATTTATAATGATGAAACATGCTAGGTCGTTTAACGTTTAAGAAATTTTTTCTTGTGATCAAAGAAAATTTATAAACTAGTGTTCATGTTTACAAATTACTTTGATCCCAAGCAAACTTTAACTTGTCAATATGTATTGATTCCAAAGAATGGAAACCATGTAAGCATTGAGAAGTTTTCCTCGTAATACAAAGAAGAATGTGCACCCGCGTATTTTTCAATTAAAGAACCATACATAAAACTTATCCCACAAATAACCAAGTAAGTTTTGTGAACCATCAAGCAAAATTGGAGTTTAGGTTCACCCAAAAACTGACCATTTCGCCAACTAAGAAAAGTTGTTCGCAAACTCAACAAGTTAGAGATCTACATAATTTGATCTTACAATAAATTCATCCTACTCTAGGTTTCGTTCAATCTCATTGAATATGATGACAAATTTGCATAAGTGGTATTGAAGACAAATTCATTCGAGTCCAAATAAGATTAGTCATCCTAGTTTTATTCAATCTCATTGGAATATGCTTAACTACCTCTGATTTAAAATATTAGTGTGTATATGTTCATTCATGTAGTTTTTGTGTTCTAAACTTCAAATGTGTCTCAATATAAACTCCAATCTTACTTATTTCAGCAGCCGAAACTTAATGCGACCATGTAGGCTTCTTTAGTGTAATACCTTTATTTAACATAAAAAGTTTCGTTGAACAGTAAAATTTCTACAAGAAAATATTAGAATTTTTAGACATACTTTTTCTTATTCGTTTATGGAAAATTAGTTTGTTTCTGTTAAGAGCTAGGAGCGCATCATATACATATAAATTGATCATAAATAAAATAACTTGATTTTTCTTATATGTTATTAATTTAGGAAATTGTAGTGTTAGGCTTAACCAAAAAAATTTAATGCGCTTACACACTTGGTAACTACTTCTATTACTCAGATAGTTATTTATTCCAAGATAAACATGCGGCTTGTTGTTGATAGAAGAGAATTGCCTGAACATGCATGTTGCGTTCTTTATTAACCATAGGTTATATATATCATCGTAGGCTTGTTTTTAATTATAGAATTGGTTGTTTGTTTTATAACTTCAACAAGAGTCAAATATTGCACAATGGAATCTCAGTAAGTTGAGGTTCTGTAGGAGTCATATTGATTTCCTTTCACTTTTTGATACAACGTACAATGCCTATCAGATAATTTCCTCAAACTTTAATGTAAAATTATTCATTTGCTACCTTTATTCAATTAGTTAGTATCATGTATCTGATTGTGTAATGACCCAACCCTCCACTTATATTGTCCTCACTTAGCCACTACGGTCATCCGACAGTGTGGGGTTTTTAACGGGCACCGCTGCGGTCATCCAGCAGCAGCTTCCCGGGAGGTCACCCATCTTTGGATTACTCTCGTCCGAGCACGTTAAACTGCAGAGCTTTTTGCCAACTCTGGAGCCAACTGTGATGAAAAAGCATCAGTGTTTGTAAAGGACATACCATTAATTATATTCCATTCGGCGAACCCTGCCTGCCGAATCGGGGTATTACAGATTGGTTTCAAAAAGGTAGGACTTGGTTTTTGAATTTTAGTTAGCAGTGTCTGTGATTCATCCTTGTAGATCGTGGGCATAATTTGTAGGTTGCAAATGTAAAAACTCAGTGGAACGATCGGCAAATTACTTAATTGATGAGTATTAGATAACCGTGGTATTAGTTGCTTTTAAAGAAACAATGACCTGCAAGATTGAGGTTGTCGTCCTAGAGGACCAGACGTATTGTAAACAAAAGTAATAAATTCCTTGACTTAGGATTTTTATTGTTCAATCTACTAGAGGTCTAATATCAATTTTACAAATTTAATTTAATCAACAATTTTTAAATATTAACTAGGGTCTATGCTTGACAAGTTGCAAAATATCTGCATCATGTTGTTTTGTCGAGGTTCTATTCGGGTTGTTATATAGAATGCACACTACATTGCTCATATTTTTGAACTATTTCCATCACTAGAAAAATATATTGCAGAAACTGATGGATATGAAAAAACTGAGGTAATTTTAAACTTACTACTTTATCAATATGTCACTTAAGTGATCTACCCAACATTATTTTTTTCTTTAGAGTAACTACTTAATCTATTGTTGAACTACATATATTTTTGCTTTGAGTTTATGCAAATGTTAACAATGACATATGTTTACCAGAATTCTAAATGTACCCATGTGAACGAGAATTTTATGACCTCTTATGACTATTGAAATCCACACCTGAACTTAGAACCTACCGATGTGAATCGAAAAATACTTCATATCTATTGTGAATCAAAATCTACAATATAAAGCTACAAGTAATAACCAAGTATGCTTAATGACCTCAGTGGCTCAATTAACCCAAACGTCAATTACAATTTTCGAATTTATTATCATTTTTAAGATTAATTTTCTTTTCATATACATTACAACTTATATATATATAATTTGGATTTCTGTCGTATTGAATGTTGATAATAAGGCGAATACACGAACTTATTTTAGCACAAAAAAAAACCACATGCTTTTTATTACTTTCCTTAATTCGTGAATATCTCTTATGTTTTATCAGGTTCTTTCTATTTATTGATATGATACCGCGTGCAATGTTTCATATCTCTATTAAGTGCATTCATTCTTTTGTTATTTCTCTTTCTTGCAAGCATCTAGCCGTAACTTGTCCTTGAATTTTTTTAAGGTTAACTATTTATTTAGATGCAAATAACTCAAAGAGAAGTATTATTTTTAGTATCAGTAAGGAATACAATTTGCATTGACGATAAGTATTTCGTCGTAAAATATATGCTTCTCATTTCTGGGAAAAGGTACTCATGTTTTCCTTCGGGGTCTAACAGATAGTTAATCAATCAGAAGTTTTTTTATGAACATATGGGTCTCTTTTACCTTTTTAATTATGATTAATCTGCATTTAGTTATTTATTTTTGAAACTACAACCATTCATAGACTAGTGATGCATTTTTTTGTTGCTTTTATTACTAGTTAATTACCCACAAATTTTGGTAATATTAGTGTATGGCAAGTGGTAATTGAGATTTTTCCTTTTGCCATTAAAAACTTTGTGAACTTGACGGGGGTTGTATGCTCATTTCTTCTTTTTACATATTTTTTAAGGACCCAAACTATTTTTTAGTGATTTTAATTATAAGTTTTGTTGATTTTTAAAAAGCAATTGGGAAATTGTATATGAATACGAAGAGCAACATTGGTAGTGGTGTTGCATTTCCTATATGTATCTCAGTTAATATTGTATGTCACTGTAAATCCTACGTGGGGGTGTAGAAGGTTTTAATCCTTTTGTTCCGGGAGGAATAGCCTCTCATCATATTGCAGTAGGTACCTTAGGCATATTAGCGGGCCTCTTCCATCTTCTCACCACTTGCTAGTGATGAAACTCTACCGGAAGAAGGTGACATCTTAAAGATGTAAGTGTTCTTTTTGGATATGATAAAGTATGTTGGTTTATATTGTTTGGCTATGGTGTAATGTTAATGAGTTTGTTTTGTTTGTTTTTACAGTTAAACCAAGAATTCTCTTTCTTCATCATCAATCGAATCACTGTTCGCGAACCAGGATTCTATTTTATCATCAATCCAATCAACGTTCACGTTTTTTCTTTTTCTTATCAATGAATAAATCTCTTTACTTGTACGACTTAGATATCTCGTATTTCTCGAAAAAGTGATTCGATTGATGGGATTTGATATGATACTTATGATATCGATGAGATTGATATTTAAATATTTCTTCTTAGAACGTATTGATTTGACCCCATAAGTGGGACCACCACCCAATAACATGTTGCCACCAGAAGCAGAACCCCGTATTTCTTCTAGAGAATCTCCTAATTGTTCCAGAGCAACTAGAAAGAGATTCTTTAACCAGAAAGAGTTCTAGGATGTCACATTGCTGTGTTTATTGTTGGTGTTGCACATACTTAAGTTATTTTAGAAGGCCTACTAGTAGAGCAGTTGATGTTATTGTTGTTGTTAATATATTGCAGTTGAAGTAGCATTGAGACCTCAAAGAAGTAAATATAAATAATTATTTCCTTATTGTGCACCTGTAATATAATATTCATGTTATTTGGGATATACTTATATACTCTTAAAATAACTTGTGGATGATTGTTTCATCCGCTTATTTTTTTTGTTTAGGAAGATACATGACTTTCTAAATGATGCCACATATTTTAGCTATGGATGAATTTCCAAATGAGCCTTTATATCATAGTTACCCTGATAAATGAATCATATTTTTTTCCTTCTCATGTGTATCATCCAATATTAGGACTATTATAAATTGTAACCTGTTTTCCTTAGTCTATTATGTGTTTTATTTATAGAGGTAACTTTGTCGTGGTGATCAGAATCATATTGACTTTTCCGTGTTGCATATGTTGAATTGGCTTGATTTTTTGGGACAATCAGTACACATTTGTCATCTATGCTATGATGTTTGGGGTCATTAATGATTTGGTGTCGAATAAGGTGTTCTGTAGCCAATTATTTTATAATATACAGAAGATTGCGCTGCATGTGTATAAGATCTTATAACTTTTTGATAGAGGTGCAAGTTTGTTGAGGTCATCAACATGCATTTGAATTCCTATTTTTCCATGTTACCAATACTTTATTTGGCTATTTTTTTTTATAATTTTTTGGAAATCTTATTTTGGATAGTTTGCCTAGTTTTATTTGTTGTCAATATCTTTGTTTACGAATGTATAACAGTCTTAGTTGTGTTTCTGTGAACTGTGGAGATAAGAGATCCTGGCGCTGAGACTAGCCTAGCATCGTGTGTGTAATATCTAGTGTTGGAAATAGCCAAGCGCCGTGCATAAGGGATTGGCGCTGGGAATTTTATAGTGAATTTGGCGCTTGGCTTAGTCCCAGCGTCGTTCCTTATTGATGCGCTAGCACAAGCTAGTGCGAATTACATTCTGGCACTGGGATTAGCCCATCACCATGTACGTCTAGGTTTCGCGCTTGGGCTAGCCCATCGCTATGCACATTAGGGTTTTGAGGCATTTCTCTTTTGTGCAAACGTTAGATTTTTGGCTGAATCACGACTATTGACACATGATGCCAAGGAATTCAACTGGGGAATTATTGCACTTGGCGTAATTTCAAATTGTGCTCTTCGGTTTACTGGATATCCATTTAAGAGAACGACATTCATTAGAAAATAAGGCAAAAAGAGAAAATGACACAAAAGCTTATTCTGAATTTATATATATACACACTTAATACCGAAAGTCCAGCCTGGAAAAACTATGATACAATTTGGATGTATATATTTATAGAAGTGCTACAAGATCAGTACAGAGTGTTGGTATCTATTAACAAATTCTGTACTCTCAATTCTCTACGGAATATGAGATAGAAATACATGCTTCATATTTTTGATACATGACCAGAAATAAATTTGTAAATTTGATATTTCTGATACGGACATAAACAATTTACAGTTTTCTCCTTTGTTAAAAATTCACCATCAACATTAAGTCATCTGCTTAGTGCGGAACATTAATGTTTCATAGTAAGCACTAGATGGTGACAATATGCTTCTAATAAATATTTGAATCTAATATATATACCTGTGAAGTAGTGAAAGATAGTGAGAAGGAGCCTTGAACACGAGTTGGAAGTGGCTAG
The DNA here is from genome assembly GCA_023531435.1 of Papaver californicum. NCBI lineage: Eukaryota > Viridiplantae > Streptophyta > Magnoliopsida > Ranunculales > Papaveraceae > Papaver > Papaver californicum. The sequence continues at coordinate 3,542,798 of JAJJMC010010614.1, forward strand.
CGAATAGAGCAAAGGGAATTGGGGAATGACGGGTTAGGGCATGGCCGTAAAACCTTAGCTTGGGAAATCGCATCCATACTCATAAGAAGAAATTTCCTTTTTTCCTTCTCCTTACAGAATATGATTAGGTATCAACAATTATGAAAGGAGAAATTCATAAAAAAAAAGTTTTAGCGCAACACCACTAGCTCTTAAGCTTTTTTTTTACGTGATTATTTTTTTCGCGCGAGCTAGGGGTTTCTGTTCTTTTTTTTTCACGTGAATTATTATTTCACTTTTTTTTGCATGAGTGATAAGTACATAATTCACATGTTTATAGTGTCAAATCCATACTAGTATTTGTTATAATTCTTGCATATTACTTGTTATTACGTTTGTTTTCTATCTTATATCTTATATTAGGTAAATCATCCCAATAAGAGTGAAAGTGGCTACAAAAGAGCTAAGAAGTCAAGTACTCCAAGTATTTAATCATTCCAAGGCCAAAGAAGAAGAAAGGAGTTCATTGCAACATGAAATGATCAAGGAAATTGAGTTCTACAAGTGAAAAGGGGCCAAATACAAATCCTACTCATTCAAATCTAGGATTTCTTAACACCATTTTGAATATAACGAGAATACAAAGTGAACACAAAAATAAGGAGGCCATTCCAAGTTCGGACGAAGAAGTTATGGACAAAGCAGTCGAGACGAAGAAAAGTGATCTACTGCTCAAGAATCGGCATTGCTAATAGGAACTCAAGCAATACCGATTGTAACACGATTATGGGAAGAAAACTTGTATTTTTGACTCCAAGATTCAGCATTGCTTATAGGAAATCGATAATGCCAACTGCAGCAAGTTTTGGGACAAAGCATTTGAGATATTTTGGCCCAAGAGTCGGTATTGCTAATGGGAATCGACTATGTCGACTGTGGCAAGCCTATGAGATCCGTTTTGACGCGTTTTTGACTTCTAAGAGAAGGAAAACAGGTCCCGTAAGGATTCTAAGCCCTAGATATAATGGAGTACTATAAAAGGAGACTCGCAAGACATTAAGAGGGATCTTTTTACAACTTTTACATAACTTTACAAGCTTTGGAGGAGATCAACAACATAAAGAGCAAAAGCTAGGTTTTTGAGCGATTTCATCATCGTAACGAATTTTTTTACTCTTATGTATATCATGGATGCTTCTACATCCATGAGTATCTAAAAACCTATTTGATTGAGGATGATTCTAAGTTCTAGACATGATTTGAGTTATTATATGAATCTATTTTGAGTTCTTCATATGATTATCGTTTTTTTATACCATAAAGAATATTTATGATTGATTGATAGATTGTTTAGGTGGCCAACTGAATTGATTTGTTGATTTAATCTATTGCTAGTATTGAGTTGTGAGATAATTAATAGTCCATTGACTCGTACATAATTAAAGAACACGAGACCTTGCAGAGGGATTATGTGGAGCAATTGAATATATGAACAACACTAGCAAGTGGACCTTGATCTAAGAGTCTTATTGCTAGGATTAACCTATAAACTCACAAAATACAAAAAATTCGACCAAATTAAACCCTGAGGATAGATTCCAACGAACGAGCAATCTAGATGCTCGAAATCAAATGCCACTCACACCGATTCTTACTGTAGAAATATTTGATGTGTGGGGAATTGATTTTATGGGCCCTTTTGTTAATTCGTACAAAATTTTTTATATACTTCTTGCTGTGGATTATGTGTCACTCCTACTAATGATTCTCAATTTGTTTGTGAGTTTGTGAAGGAAAATATTTTTACTAGACATGGTACACCATGTGTGGTTATCAGTGATGGAGACTCACACTTTCAGAAATCCTTCCGTGCGCTTCTTAAGAAGTATGTCATTACTCACAAGGTCGGTACGCCATATCACCCATAAACTAGTGGGTAAGCTGAAATTTCAAATCGTGAGATTAAGTCCATTCTTGAGAAAACCGTTAATGCTACACAGAAATATTGGAGCTTCAGGATCAATGATGCATTGTGGGCGTATAGAACAACATACAATATACCGATTGGTATGTCTCCATATCGGTTGGTTTATGGAAAAGTTTATCATCTCCCGGTTGAACTTGAACATAAGGCTTTATGGGAGATAAAGATGTTCAACATGGAGTTTGATAAAGCGGGGAAACAAAGGTAACGACAAATTAATGAGCTAGATCAGATGTGTAATGATGCATACGAGAGCTCTCGTATATATAAAGATAAGACTAAGCTCTTTCACGACAAGATGATTTCTCGAAAGAATTTTGTTGTGGGACAGAAAATTATTTTATTTAATCCTCTCCTTAAATTATTTCATGGTAAGCTACAGTCCCGATGGGTGGGACAATTTGTTGTTACTAATTTTTTTCCTCATGGTGCAGTTAAAGTCTCTAGCCCCAATACTGGGAAAATTTTCAAGATCAACGACCATAGATTAAAGCCATAATATGAAGGTTGCACTACGGTGGATGTCAATGAAATTGAGCTTCATGATTTTCTCCCTCTAGAGAAGTAATATGGACAAGTAGAAAGTCGGGAGGACGACTTTAAACCAAGCGCTGCATCGGAGGCAACCCATTGGTTTTGTATTTTTATTTTTATCTTTTGATTTTTATTAGTTTTGCATATCATATTAGAATTTCCCATCTTGATTTTACATTGGAAGAGTCAATTTACATTGAGGACAATGTAAAGTTTAAGTGTGGGGAGTGGTTAAGCATATATATTTTTAGCATTTGCTTTTCTGTTTAGAATTTTTAAATTTTGTGTACATATTTGTATAAAAACCTCCCACTTTTAGAGAATTTAAAGTCACTTTGTATACTTCTAGCTAAGTTTACATACATAATTCTTACCGAAATAATTGAACTTAGAAGTATTAGAGAACTATATATGGGTTGCTTAGTTGTTGAGAGGCTAGGGCAGACAAAAATGGACTTAAACCGCTGCAGAGAGAATTTGGTATTAAAGTTACTGATCAATCATTAGTGGAGACTACCTATTGTTACATCAAGCGAGGCACCAGACCTTCAATTCTTTGTAGCTGACTAAAAATTATCCTTTAGAGTGTGTGTCATCGTACGTTAATTTCGGGTAGAATGATGAGCTATCCAACTTCACACCAATTTTAGCACTACTTTTTGATATCTTGAGTGTTACTTCATCTATCACGAGGGTGTCATCATAATTGCTAGCTCTATCTTGTAGTCTTGTTTGCAGTTGGCACCATTCTCTCGACAACAACAGATCCATAGAAACACCATTATCATCAACAAATGGAGCTACATCAAAATTATGATGAAAGTTGAATACAATCAAGGTCTACAAGTAACAGTACAATAAAGAGCAAATTTCATATTCAAGTGAAGCAACAATACAATGAACAGAATTATATATACATGTTGAAGACTTATGTACAAGAGTGAAAGAAATCCAAAGATGAGAGTTAGTGAAGTTCATGATATCGAGACAATACAAGTTTTGAAGAATCAAGTGGTAAATTCCTTATCCCACGGACATCGTAGTTTCATTGTTCATTTTATTTTATTTTTCAGTTTATATTTTATTTTGAGTTATAAAAAAAAATTTGAAAAAAAAAAAGAAAAAAAAAGTTAATAAATAAATAAAATAATGATTATCATTGCTTTAGTGTATATTCATTCAATAAGGTCATGGGGAAGAAGAAATCTATAAAGAAGTTTCAAACAACAAGGAATAGAGAAAAAAAGTTTATATTGTCAAGGTTATACGAAGTTCAAGAGTTCATCATCAATTGTTGAAGACCAAAGACTGAAGACGTTTCTATTGGATGTTGTGAGAGTGGTGCTAATTCTCGATCGGGTGAGAAGGTAAGTAAGCGTTCCATTCCTCACATAGTGGTTGATTTCCTTTCTTAGAAAGCATCAGGAAAAAAAGGGGTTCTTTTTCGTCCCACGTTCTATGGGATAACATCTTCATATAATTCGGAAGGTTACCTTTCCTTCTCACCATTTAACGTGTGCGATTCTATCTTCACTCTTTCCTGCATAGGTGAGAACCATAAAATGTGTCTTCTGAGTGTAATTTCATAAAACCCTATTGGTGAGGCAAAATTCGAAACATTCGATCTCTCTCAAACCTGGATTCTTTCAAATGGTGGTTTTATCCTAACTCAAGAGTTAAGCATGAGAATAATGTCCTTTGGCATTTCTAACTTCTTATTGTTAGTGTGTAGAAACTTTATTTCCTTGTAGCTCTTAGGAAGCTTGTGACTTTGAAGTTGGAGTAGGTTTTGTGGGTATACCTTTTATAAACCCTCACGACACTATAACTCGTCCAATAGGGACACCTAGGGGTTTAAAGGCTTGTTACACATGCTAAATGTAACCGTATCCTCAACGAAATTGAGTTGTTGTATTTTAGTTTAGTTTAGGTGGTAGTTTGCTCGAGGACTAGCAAAAGCTAAGTGTGGGGGAGTTTGATAGGTGCATAATTCACATGTTTTTAGTGTCAAATCCATAGTATTATTTGCTATAATTCTTGCATATTACTTGTTATTGCGTTTGTTTTCTATCTTATGTCTTATATTAGGCGAATCATCCAAATAAGATTGAAAGTGGCTACAAAAGAGATAAGAAGTGAAGTACTCCAAGTATTCAAGCATTCCAAGGCCAAAGAAGAAGAAAGGAGTTCATTGAGACATGAAATGACCAAAGAAATTGAGTTCTACAAGTGAAAAATGGCCAAAGCCAAATCCTACCCATTCAAATCCAAGAGTTATTAATACCATATTGAAGAGAACGAGAATACAAAAAGAATAAGGTCATTCCGTATTCGGGCGAAGAAGTTATGGGAAAAACATTCGATATGAAGAAAAGTGATCTACAACTCAAGAATCGGCATTGCTTATAGGAACTCAAGCAATACCGATTATGACATGATCATGGGAAGAAAACTTGTATTTTTGACTCCAAGATTCGAAATTGCTTATAAGAAATCGATAATGCCGACTGTAGCAAGTTTTGGGACAAGGAATTTGAGATATTTTTGTCCAAGAGTCGGCATTGCTCATGGGAATCGACTATGCCGACGGTGGCAAGCCTATGACATCCTTTTTGACGCGTTTTTGACTTCTAAGAGAAGGAAAACCAGTCCCGTAAGGATTCTAATCCCTAGATATCATGGAGTACTACAAAAGGAGACTCCCAAGACATTAAGAGGGATCTTTTTAAAAATTTTACATAATTGTACAAGCTTTGGAGGAGATCAACAACATAAAGAGCAAAAGCTAGGTTTTTGAGTGATTTCATCATCGTAACGAATTTTTTTACTCTTATGTATAACATGGATGCTTCTACATCCATGAGTATCTAAAAACCTAATTGATTGAGGATGATTTCTAAGTTCTAGACATGATTTGAGTTATTATATCAATCTATTTTGAGTTCTTCATATGATTATCGTTTGTTTATACCATAAAAAATGTTTATGATCTGATAGATTGTTTAGGTGGATAACTGAATTGATTTTTAGATTTAATCTATTGCTAGTATTTAGTTATGAGATAAGTAATAGTTCATTAAATCGTACACAAGTAGAGTACACGTGACCTTGCAGAGGGATTCTGTGGACCAATTGTGTGTATGAACAACACTAGCAAGTGGACCTTGATCTAAGATTCTAATTGCTAGGATTAACCTATAAATTTACAAAATATAAAACATTCGAACAAATTACACCATGAGTGATCTACTACTTGGTGGTTAGGATGAATAGAATCTGGTAGGCAAGAACTTTCGTATCCAGTGATATAAGGAATTTCGGGGATAACACTGATCTAGCTGTTATTCTACAGTTGGTGATAATCTGTGATTAACGATGAGTAGATGAATATACTAATTCAATGATTGTCTAGTAACGAAGAAGGATTCCTCGATCATATCTCTTTACATTCCTTATAATTTTACTTTTAATTGCTTTCTTATTTACTTTGCTAAAATCCTACTACAAATCCCCATTTGTAACATTTGACAGCTTAAACACCTTGCTCCTCGTGGGAACGAACTTGACTTCTATTATATTATTCTTTAATTGAGTGTAAATAAGATCACTAACTTGATTGCACCCACGACATGCATCAGCGAGCAATATTTGTTCTTTTGATATTGTCGTGAGCAAGTAGTTGCTCTTTCTGAATCTTCTTTGTTATTGCTATCTTGAATAATCATCTTGTAGAAACTCTGACTAATACTACAACTCTAATTAATCAATTATCAGCATCAGCGCCCATCGACAATATCATAGTAGCAGTCTTATCCCAGAAAAACTAAGCTAGAGTTTTATGTTTATGTCCCTATTTTATATACGTATGTACATATGAATTATTGTTATTGTATTCAATCCTTATATTCTTGATATATATGAAAGTATTGAATTACTGTAGATAGCTAGTGAGCACGAGGATTAAAATAACCCATCATCTAACCGTAACAACTGGGACACTTCTGCTGCCTTGATTCCTGAAAGTTTACCAATATTTATAACAAATTCTTCGCAGGAACGGCTGGGGAATGTGATGTTCCACCAGGATGTACATGTTATTCTATTCCGAATTTCGATGACTCTACTAATCCATAGTAGGTTTTGTTTGCAGAGGGAAGAATATAATGCTTCATTTATTGAATTTAGAATGCCCCAGACTCCTTTAACAAAATGGACATGATGGGAAAAAGTCATGTTAATTACTCATAAAGTTAAAAGATTATTAGAATAGGCTGGAGTAATTCATGTCATGTGAGCGTCTGGGGCGTTGCAGATTAACAAGGATACGAGAGGTTTAATATCATTCGTTTCTCGTTGGTGTGAGCTAACTCACACGACTATCTTCTTCTAGGGAGATCTGACCATTTCCCTGGAAGATGTGGCCAACCTATTGCACCTCCCTGTCACAGTAGGATTCCCTTCTGACTGGTCTAAAGCAAAAATCTGACAACTTAGTTTCTGATACAAAAGATAGAGAAGTTTCCTAAAGGCAAAGGTGGTTTGAATACCAATTATGCAAAATGAATCAATTATTGGTTGAACAAAAGGGGTAGCTCCAAAAGCCTTTCTATTGATGATACTTTATGTATAGTTGTATTCCTTATACTCTGGTTGTCAAGAGATGCATTTGAAGACCATCCAAGTGGTAAACTGAAGCCTTCAGTTGTTCCATTTGTTGTAGTGCTCGCCCAAGGTGATAGGCTTCCCATTGATACTTGATTTCTTGGTTATTTTTATTTCCATTTGGATTGTTTATCCAGTGATATATATGTTTCTAAGTCGGTTCTTTTATCCATATCGTATTTCTACAAACGTGGTTATGCAGGCATTTTCTTGAGTATGCTCCTCAAACCAAGACGGTATATTTGAGTGAGATTGAGAATGTAAGAATATGTTGGTGGACTAGAAAGAAATTTACTTCTGTAAGCCTTGTTGACTTGATGGAAGATAAAGTAAGGTGGAATTCCGTTACTGGGGTTCAAAACCTACCATATAATACAACTGGGCACTTCTGCTTCTACTCCTGGTATTACCTCGCGATCTGGATCGAGAAAAGAGACTTATATCAAGACTGCGAGGAAAAATACATTCAGGAATAGTTTTATTCCATACTATATATTGACCTTTGTCTCTAGGGATTACTTGGTACAATAATACAATATCTATAAGAAGGCTCGTCAAATGGTTTTTGACCAGCGTGTGCCTTTTAGTCGTGCTGAGGCGCTATCTGGGGATGTATTGAAGGGGGCAATAAACGTTTCTGTTATTCCAGGAAGAAGTTTTCCTTTCTTGTGCCCAGGTAGAAAGTCTTAAGTGACTGTTACATACGAAAGATTCTGGAATGTTCGATCAGCTGGCCCTTCTTAGGAATTTTGTATCAATAATTGCTTCAAAGCGTGGTCCTCCTTCTAAGGAAGATAAAGTGGCTCATCCAAGGTTGAAGCCGGGATGATTGTTGACATAGAACAAGTAACAATCTTCTGAATGTACTTATGTTTCCAAAACGTAGCTTGTATAGTGGTTAAATATTGATTTCCTTGTTGTAGTCGAACTGCTAAATATGTTCTCGAGATAATAGATATGTCGTGGTTGGAAAGATCTCCTGGTCTATATGTATATGATAAGTGCATATTTTACATATTTAGAGTATTATTTTCATGCTACTATTTCTTGTGCATTGTTATATATTACGTTTCTTTTTTCCATATATCTTTTAGTAAGAGAAATCATCCAAAACAAGTGAATCTGCACTTAATTGTGCAAGTAAAGAAGCGCTACAAGAGAAGATGGGCCAAATACCAGGTGAAACTTGTCCAGATCCAGAATTTCTTATCATCATCTTGTAGAGGACGACGAAATGAAGCCAACGGCGAAAGAATGAGGTCATTCCGAGGTCGTATGAAGAAGTTATAAGCAAAACGAGAACTAAGAGAAAAAAGGTCATTTCAAAGAAAACCACTAAAGACACCTGTTCCTTTACTAAAGGCAGCCAATTATTTGAATAACATTAAAGTCACCTGCCAATATGTTAAGGGCACCTCATCTTCTTCACCCAGACACAATAATGGAGAAGAAGGGAGCTCGAGTCTTCTGAGCTCGAGCCTGTGAATCGAAGATGGTGAATTATTGATATCGAGCTGTTGGAAGAGAAGCTGGTGTTAGTGGAAGCTAGTTGTATCGAGTTTTGATGGGTTTTAATGGCAGCAAGAATGGTGATGGGATCGTGTGATGAGGAAGTCTGTAAAGATGATAATTCGAGGAGGCAGTGGTGGTACACTACAAGAAAAACAGGTTTAAGCGTCTAAAATCTTAGCAAGAGCTCGGAAATTTAGTCGCTTAAATAGTTTAAGCATCTAAAATTGCAACTGCTAAAATTTTTGGCGGCAATAAACATGTGTCCACTATTATTTAGAAACGAAAAAAGTACACTTAATCGCTAGATCCTTTGTTCAAGTAATTTATAGAAACTAAAATAATGAACATGTAGCTATTCACTTTGAGGCACCGACTCGTAGCAACAACAAAATAAATTGGTTGCTCAAACCTCTCTCAGCAACTATGTTTGAGCCACAACCAAATATGTATAATTGCTAGATCTATTTTTCAAGTAACTTATGGCAGTTAAAAGTTGATCAGGTAGCTATTCACTTTGAGGCACCGACTCGTAGCAACAACAAAATAAATTGGTTGCTCAAACCTCTCTCAGCAACTAAGTTTGAGCCACAACCAAATATGTTTAATTGCTAGATCTGTTTTTCAAGTAACTTATAGCAGCTAAAGGTTGATCATGTAGCTATTCACTTTGAGGCACCGACTCGTAGCAACAACAAAATAAATTGGTTTCTCAAACCTCTCTCAGCAACTAAGTTTGAGCCACAACCAAATATGTTTAATTGCTAGATCCGTTTTTCAAGTAACTTGTAGCATCTAAAAAAGTGATCATGTAGCTATTCACTTTGAGGCACAGACTCGTAGCAACAGAAAATGAATTGGTTGCTCAAACCTCTCTCAGCAACTAAGTTTAAGCCACCACCATATGTTAAAAAATGAATTACTTGAGGGAGAAAGATAAACCGTGTGATCAAAATCCATCAACGCTTTATACCTAGTTCTATCTGTCATACGGATTGTGATCCGTGTGACTCATTGGAAAAAAATC
>JAJJMC010010614.1:3557492-3630403 GCA_023531435.1 Papaver californicum
GACACGCAAAATTGGGTCCTTTTAATTGAACTTCTGTTGGGGTTCAACCCTATTCATCAAATCATAACTTATAAACAAATGACAAATTAAGAACCCTAATTACAAAAAAAAAATAAAATAAATAAATTTGATGAATCATAATTTCCAAAATTCGTTAGGTTACTATAGAAATATCCGTTTCCGGCATTCGAAATTCGTTATCCATCTTTCAAATTTTCGTTTCAGTAAGATGGTAACTAACACACAATGATAACTAACACAAAACGGTATTTCTTAGGTTGTTTGGATTGAACGCTAAATTAATCTATCGATTATCCTAATACTAGTAGAGAGTTGAACGATCCATAATTGTCATGCATCTCCTACACAAGTAGAAATCACGAGACCTTGCAGAGGGATTCTGTAAAGCAATTGCGTGTGAAGACAACACTAGTAAGAAGACCGATCTTATGCGTTTGATGTTAGGATAAACCTAAATGCATAAACCCTAATGCTTTCGTTTGGGTTACACCTTGAGAGCTTATTCTTGGTGGCTCGGATGGATAGAATCTGGTAGTCGAGGAGTGCTTCCGTATCCAGTGACACAAGGAGTTTTGGGGATAACAGAGCTTATTGTTATTCTCGGTTGGTGATAAATGATTCTGACGAAAGATATATAAGTATACTACTCGAGTTAACGTTTGGTAACAACGAATGATTCCCTAATCATCTTTTCTTTTAATTGTCTCTCTTATTATTTTCTTTTTTATTATTTTTAATTATTTTAAAAAACCAACCTCCCTTTTTAGTATTTAATCTAGTTTTGATAATCTAAATAACCTATCAATTACAAAGCTCTTCGTGGGAATGATCCTTACTACCGCTATATTATTAGTTAATTAGTGGAAAATATATTGATTAATTTGTTGCACTTACGACATGCATCAATATGATGCTTTCTCGCAAACCTACAAGTCTCCCACTTTCTCAGTTTAGAGAGACAACTACTTTTGGCAGAACAACATTAACATTAATGAATGTCGACTCTAACGTAAGTAGATTATCTTAAAAAAATTCCTGAATTCGGCTCTTAGTAGATTTTGCTGTTTTAAAGTTAATCAAGTGATTGTCGTCTTTAGGTGGAGCACACAACTTAGCCTTAGAGTGACCACGGTCCCGAAGTTTCTAGAGACACTGTCCTTGTGGATGAGGAAACTCAAGTTGGCGAAGAAGAAAATTCTGAATCTGAGGAGGAGTTTGTCGAAAACGATGCCTCATATTTGAATAAAAGGACTCTGGATTCATCCACTAGTCCCTCTCAAATCCAAGTAAGTTTCTTCATTCACTTCAGATTCATAATGACGTATAAATGTCCTTAGAATGGTCGAATGAAGGAAATATGTAAAAGAAAACCAAATTTTTTTTATTAATCCCGTCGTCAGAAAATTTCAGACACAAATCTTCAGACTAGAACTAACATAGGATCTTCATACAAACTCTGATTGAGATGGTTGACCAAATTTTTTTTATCTAAGAGAATAATCTAACTTCTGCAAAAAGATTCACTCAATTCGGAATTTGTTTGGTCGGTCAAACAAGGTGAGCAGTAAATGTCCAAGATAATTCAAGATAAAATTATGACAGTTTTGATCTTGCATTTGTTAGAGTATCTAGACCATATATCCTAGACCGCTTCTCGAAATAAGATTACCTTTTACTTTGTTGTAGTAGATGCATAGGTGAACGTTTTGGTATATAATTAACCCCTTAATTCTTCACTCAATCTGCAGTTTTTGAACCCGTACAACGTAGTCTAAAATTTTCCTGACATGATTGTTGTGAAAACACCTTGTTATGCTTCCGGACCATGTACCCTCTTCATGAATGCTTCATATTGAATTCTTATGTCATAAATTCACTTATATTTTAAATTTTATGACTTGTACTTAAATTCTTAGGTTTGGGACCATTCTGAATTGTTGAATTAATATTTTAGGTCAAAAATGAGCAAGAACAAGGAGACGAATTTTTCGATGAAGGAATAAGAGGTCATGTTGATCAAGTTAGGGGTGGCACTATTACTTCACTCCCGAGAATGAGACTTCTGATGTTGTTACTGTCGCAAGAGTCTAAGGTTGCAGTGCGACTTTAGATCTATTTATAAACAAAGGAACACTAAGATATTTATCAGTTAGCTTCATGGGATAAATTTGAAGAAAATTAGAAATATCATTTTGTATACTTCTCGGCATCTTATTATTAAAAGTTATACTAATTTTACTTGGGTTTATAACCTGTCATGATGCTCTAGTAAATCTAATTAACAGGTCATGAGCATGTCGAATGTCAGAATTGTTAGATTTAAGAAATAACAACACATCATCAGCAAAAAACAAATAATAAACAGAAGGACCTTTTATAGCAGGTTTAAGACCATGGGTTAATTTTTTACTTTCAGCATTCAGAAGCAATTTCGATAAAGCATCCATACATATTATAAAGATATGTGGGGAAAGACTATCTCCCTGTCTTAATCCTCTACTAGGAATAAATAGCTGACAAAGAGAACCATTTAACATCAAAGAAATGGATGCAGTGCTTATACAATGAAAAATCATGTCACACCATTTAGAATCAATATTGTCTTCAGTCTCCAATTCGATAACCATATCCCGAACCATGCATTAATCAGATGATTCAGCGTTCCCGTTGAGCAAGTTAATTTATAAACTCAAATATGGCAAAAATATGGCCACATTGATACTGCCGTGAAATCTAAGAGTTTCTCCATGCTTGTTAAGCGTGTAGCTGAGATATCGCACATGATATTACTGAAGAGATGCTTGAAGACTAAGAGATTTACATGGAGACATCCAAGAATCCTGATTTCAATAACGTGTGGCTTCGTCTAGGAATTGACGTGATCATAGGTGTACGGGCATCACCAGACACGATCCTTTCCAGTGATCTCATTATGCAGAAGGAGGTGAGAGTTTGAGAGTTAGCTCGAGAGTTGGAGTTAAGGATTAATGTTCTTGATGAAATGAAGAAGGCATTTTCGAAAAGGAATGAGCCACTGTTGGCTAGTTTTTCTTAAATGTTTTATACTTTTCTCAAGAAATCTTCTTGTACTTTATATTCCTTTGAAATATGGAGACTTTATTTGGCTTGGTTTTTCTTTTGGATTTTGAATAAGTAAACATTTAATTAATAAGGATTTTTGAATTAATGAAATCAAAACTTAATTACTGAATGCAAGTGATTGCATATGTTTCGGAGGAACAAAATTACAATTTAAAAAAAAATCATAGACTGTTTAAGCGTTAAATGCTTTAAGTTACTTTCCCTGTGTCTCTGCATCTACAAGTTCATTGCTATTATTAACTAAATTATAGTAGCCACCATCTGTATCCTTAGCAATCGTATAAGGTCCTTTCAAGTTAGAATTTGATGTGATGTTTTGAATGCGATTGACCGCTTTCATAACTAGGAGTCCCACCCTAAAGGCATTAGCCTTTATTTTTTTAGCTCTGTAGATTTTCTGTTCGCATGAATCCTTCATCATATCCTAGACATCGACATTCATGGAGGTGTATGATGATATCTTGTAACTGAAGTTATGTGGTTCATATTGACAGTCCCATAACATCATGGGAAATGACAGTAACACTCTCTGTCTTGGGAAGGAGTGGTGAATGTCTTAGCACCATCCTCCTCCTAAGCGGAAGTCAAGTGCATCCATTTGATAAAGTATTATGGGGGAGTAGCTATCCGCTCGTAGCACTTAGTGAGTGAATAGTTGATATTCCTCGAAAATCAAGTCTTCGAGCATGATATGAGTGAGGAACACTCAGAGGTAAAGAAGAGTGTGGAGTGAGGCTTACCTGAGTGCGGTACCTGTCAATATACGATGTTACATCTTCTCCCATCCCTTTCTTTGTTTCCATTGCCATCAAATCTTGGTACTCTTCCATGAATAAGGATGAGATAGTTTTTATGTTGGGTATTTCCTAAGGTGTAGGGCTCCCCCCTCAAGGCGGATAATCTGACTTAAATGTCATGAAAACTAACGTCTTGTTGTTGTGTAACCATGGGTTCCCCAAGATCATGTCGTAGCCTAGGTCCTCTTTGATTATATAGATCTTGGCTTCTGTCTGAGCGGAGCCTACCTTTATCCCGAGAGTGATGTAACCATACGCATCTCTGGATTTTCATTCAGGGTCATTGATTACGTTGGACTATAGGTAGCTTCACGATGATTAATCCTCACATCTTTGAGCGTCTTGATGAGGATGCTATAGACAGTCATGCAACATCAATCATTGTTTCCTTAAATTCAGTATTCTTCAGAAAGACTATGGTGAGGATTCCTCAATCGTATTTGTCTTTACATTTTGTGGTTGTCTTCTCCTGGGTAGATTCAAGGTATACTGCGACTTCCTCTAGAAAAGACAAGCGATTTCCAGCCACAACGTGGTTGAGAGCGATGGAGATATCCTTGTATTGTGCTTGTGAGAAGTGTAGGAGCTCACATATATAAGTGTTCCATCGTGGACTGGACCGTCCGTTTGAAAAGCTCTCCAGAGATGGTGAAGCTTCTAATAGGTAGAGGATTCATATGGACTCCTTCAGTCTCCAAGTGTAGCTCTCCTAACTCGACCTTCTCTTTGAAGATGCACTTCAAACAATTACATTCACTTTTAAGGTAATTGACGAATATGTGGAAGTGGAAATATTTGGGATATGCCATTTTCTGAACAGGTGGTGGGCGCCGAACATAAGGTAATTTGATGACGGCATCTTGTATCCATACCTATAATAGTTCAATCACCTCTTATATATAGATAGGGAAGTCTGTGAACGTTAGGTTGTTGACATGTGGTCGGGGCTGAAGCTAGGACCTGTGCTACCTGCGCATGATTTTCCTTTAGAGGCACACGATTTGCTCGTAGTGCTAGAGATGGGGTTGGTGTTGGCGTTGTACACTTTGGTTTCTGCATTTTTGGAGATAGAGCTTTCCTCTTGGCTCGTAGTGCTAGAGATGTTGTATTGTTTATTATGCCGCATGTTACCACAAGTATCATGATCCTCTTCGCTCCTAACATGCATGGCTCACTCCAACAGAGCAGTTGAAGTGGTATATGATTGCTTGGCAGCATCGTGAAGTTTAGAGAAAGTTTGGAAACATAAATTCTCCATTAGGGAACGATAGACAAGTATCATACCGTTTATATATAGTTCCCCCAGCTGCAACTTAATTACATTCGGGTCATGACAATCAAGAGCTTGGATTCTGAACCTCTTGACATGGTTATTAGGATGTTCGTTATTTCTTTGGAACATCCTTCCCAAGTCTGATAGGTTGATATATTTTGTAGCTAACAAAATATCACATATACCCATAGCTTGAAGTCATCAGTGCCAACACCTGAAATCTAAGAAGAAATATAAAGCAGAGATCGATTATCACCTTAATCACATGACAACAGATAAAGTCATGAGATGACAACTCGAAGTATATGAACATGATTACAACTATCTGGAATATAAAGCTAGGAACTGCGAAATAAAACAATTGGAACGAACAATTGACTAGATATTTGAGACTTGGATTTTCGAGCTGCAAGCAGTATAAATATTTGTAGCAGATTATATGAGCACTTCAAGAGATGGATATGCAAGAGTACATATCAGACGTCTCCAACTAAGATGAGGGAAATGTAAAGTGATTTGTTGGGTCTCAATTGATACGTCAAATATAGCTGGTCCCCACTGATCACACAATTAGCATGTGGATCATCTCTTGTATATATAACTAATAAGGCTCATTTTGTAAAAAAAATACATTCTCATCAATAAACTTAATCTTTAACTTCTCTATCCTAAATGTTTTCTTCTGCTCAACTCTTCTAATTCATCTCCATTAACGAGTTTTTCAAAACCTTAATTCTAAGTTCTAGATTCTAAGTCTTAATATAGAATCAATTAGTCATCCAAACAAGTTACATGTTAACCATAATTTGAACCTTGTGAAGGTACGAATCTTGTCCAGTAAATAATCACACCTTTATTGGCTCTAGAATTATCAAACAAATTATGTTTTTTGCAAGTTTTCATGCTTTGATAATACTTTAACATCAATTTAGTACCTAATCGTTTAATCTCACTTCCGATAAAGTTTCTGTTGATTTTACAGATTTTAATGTTATAACATCGATTTATTATGAATTTATATATAATTATACATATATATATATATAATTATATGCATTTTTTAAAAGAGTAGGTTCAACTCAAAATTATCTTATCATCGAAATCTCATAACTAATATGAATATTCAGATGAATCTGAGGTTTTAATGTACATAGAATTTAGATTTGACATATTATGTTTTCAATTTAGATCTTTCAATTAGATCTTTGATGTACATAAAACTTTCAATATTTTATATGAATATACACGATATTAGTACTGCACGACTTAGTGCTTACTCCCTTATAATGATTGGACAATTCCTAGATGGATTAATCACTAGTACAGAGCAATTTGAGACCTCTCTAGTGCTATATTCCCCGACTGAATTTATAGAATTGTTTTATATCAATATTCCCTAATTGAATAACATTGATTTATCACAGTGTCCATACAAGCATGTATGAAAGCTCATAACAAGTTGCACACGGGTATACTTGGTCAAACCCTGATTTCTGTCGTACCGTCATAATCATCTTGGAAAAACATACCAATGGGTGGAGAATAGGGTAAAACATTCTAAACAACATATGTTCCCCTATTTGTCTACTACGACATACTAAAAGGGCGTCTTATTCCAAGTAACGGTCTGGAGATATGACATAAACCCTAGATGAAGTACAATATGAAAACTATCAGAATTTTTGCTTAAAATACTCCTGGAAGGTTGCTCTTTGCTCCATTTGACTATCAAAAAAAGCTATACACCTAAATCCTTTCGTGTAGGAAGATAGCTGACAATTTCAATTCCGAATTGGGGTTAACCATCGAAAGCGCACATCGTATGAAGAATCTACAACGTTTTTACTAAAGAGCGTTATGTCTGAAATTTTCAAAAGACGAAAATTAGACTTACCTTTTTGATCATTCACATACGAATGGTCTTAAGAGCATAACGATGTAAGGTTTAAGAGCAATAAGGCTTAAGAGCAAATAGGTGGAAAGAGAGGGAAATAATAAACAATAAAAAATGGAGTCGTGAGACCAGCACCAGCTGGCCGGCTATCCCGCGACTGGTCCCCATTCCTCTATTTTTTATTTTTGGTTTTATTATTTTATATCATTGCATCCATTACTTAAGGTTTCCCTCTTTCTATCAAACTATTTGCTATTTGTATCAAAAGCATAGTCTTCCTCTTGCTTCAAAGACCATATGCTCTGCAGAGCTATATAGAATGGTCCCGCTACCATTTATAATATTAAAATATTATTTTTTAAATATTTTTTATAAATTTTGGTCTTCATACCAGTTGATCTTTATATCAGAATCCTCTCCTAGATATTATTACTAAGTATATCGAAATATTGCTAGGAAATCTTATAGCGCGCGAAGCAACGAGGTATGGTCCCGCAACCACCGACCCGTGCTCTACCCACCTGGTCGGTCCTCTACCACCTAGGTTGTAGAATAATCTCCATCCAAGGCTCCCTATTTTCTCTCCTTGTGTATAAACTTTGTGATAAAAGATATCCCCAATAGAAGTGAAATCCTCTCTTAAATAGGATTCCAAAAGTAAAAGTGTCCATGCGTCAAATCCCGGTCGAAATATGTCAAAGAAACTTGCCAAATATTAGCAAAATCGTGAGATTAAACTCACTTAGCCAAATGGGCTCGTATAATATCTTCTAAGGTCCAGCCCAAATCTGATTTTAAAATTGAATTGTCCTGTCAGTTTCAGAGAACTGACAAACAAATACTAACTTCTCCCCAGTGATTTCTCTTGTCTTCTGAGTTTTTCTTCTTCTTTTCACTTAATATCTACGGCTAGGTATTGCTGGACGTAGGTGGTCCTGTGGTTTATTCATTTTCCCTTTCAGCTCTACGGCCAGGTTAGAACCTAGACGTAAGTTTACCTGTGGTTTTCTCAACTTCTTTTCTTTCAAACACATAAACCATTCCTCTGACTTTCTCATCCACACTTCATCTCTCTGCCAAGCTCGATTCTTCCTTGCTTCACCATTGATCGAAACTCCACCATCACAGATTTCTTCTCAACAGCGTAGCTCACCACCAAACCATCGAATTTCATTCACTGCCATTATCTAACAGCAAACTCTCCTCAATAATCATCCACACCTAACAGCAAATCAAGCCACAGAACCACCAGCTCCATTATCTTCAAATTATGATGAGCAGCAAACACAATCAACCCCCTCACTGCCAATTTTTTCAACAATCATCCCAGCTCACTCCTTGATGTGCTCGAGCTCTCAAACTAGATTTCAACTCCAACCCAGTCTTTATAACAGCTCCATTAATTCTCTACTGATCATTTAAGCTCGAGACCAACCAGCATCAAATACCATGATCAATCATGATCAACGGCAGTAATCGATTCTTCTTCTTCATGTTTTCCGACCACGCTCTGTTCCCGTGATTTATCTCATTCCTTCTTTACCTAGAAGCCTCAAAACAGCTCCCGTAAACCTACTATTCCATAGCAGCTCACTCTCACCCAAAAACAACCGAAAATGCTCAACCTGACTTCCACCTGGTTTTCCTGTTCGATACGAGGAAGAAGAAGAGGGTGGCCCTCAACCAAACTGTTGGTCCCCTTAACAAAATTTGAATTCTTGACAGCCCTTAGTAGATAGGTAATGTGCCTTTAGAAAATCGTTCAACTGTCAGTCTTAAGAAACTGAAAGTTCAATTCACTTCATCATTCTTGGCTGCCCCGAGTAAAGGCGCGTCTACCTTTATCAATTCTCTGCGTGCACCTTTTCGACAACTTTGACTTGCTTCAAATGCTTATAACTTCTTTATACGAAGTCAGAATGACTTCATTCTTTCGCCGTCGGCTTTGTTTTATCGTTCTCTTCCACATGGTGGGTAGCAATCCTGGATTTTTCTGAGCTCCATTGGGTCTTTAGTATTTCTCCCTTTAAAGCACTCAATTTTCACTTCTTTTAGAGATGTAACCTACAAAAGACATAATATACAAAAGTAATACTAATTCAAGGTAATTCACACAAAATCAGCAAATAAGTGTAAAAAAACATGTAAATTATGCACTTATCACTACCAATAATTATAATAATCTGACCATTAATATTTTAATTGATTCTTCCGCCAAGGTAAATATTCTAGTTTCTCTACTTTGCTACTCAAGCCGTTTGACAGTAGGACGAAATTAAATATTCTATAGCTACTAACACAAGTTAGTGCTCATTCGACTTGATGTTCATTCGACTTTGATGCTCATTCGGATACATATCAAACATTGTAATACATATATATATATATACACACACATGCATTTATATATTGGTCTCTGATCGATCCATCAATCTCATTAGACCTATATCTACTAATCCAACAAGATCATTCGAGTATTGTTGCTGCCTCAATTGACATAACGATATGCCACAACTACCAATGTCAATACCAATCAGACTCTCTATGTCTATGATCTATTAAGCATCATTGTTTGTTTCAGCATACACCTTACACTTCGTCCACCAATGAGTCAACATGCTATGTTCATCAACATGCTATGTTCATCAACATGCTAAGACTAACAGTCTAGCTAGATCAACGACTGACCAAATATTACACTTTTATAAAATAGACTTAACCATACTTGAGACATCAATTATGTCACACGAGGGTATCCACTAGGGTTTTGGTATGGAAGCCTGCAACACATTCGGTGTAGTAATACACCCACAATGATAAAGGCACCCAGGAAGTTTTTGATAAAGGCACCCATCAAGAAGTGATAAAGGCACACACCTTCTATAAATACAAATTCAATTTGGAGGGAATTTCTTTTCTCTTTAATTGCGTGAGTTTTGGAACTAGTTAAGATATTTCTTTGGAAGGATTTGAAGAGTTTAAGGAAAGAATAAACTCTTGCCTTATAAAGAGGAGTTTCAAAGGTTTGGGATATTCAAAATAACCGATCAGATCATATTTTCGCTAAAACAGGGAGAAGGTTTGTTCTCGGTGTTATAATAGAATTTTTTCATTAATACAAGGATAATGCTCTCTAGTTTTACAAAGAAACAACCAAGTCGTGTTATGTTGAAAAGAAGAAAGAAAATCAGTTGGGAGAATATTCAGATTACTCGATAAAGAAATCAGATCAAGAGAGGAATAATATTGCCGATATTGAGAAGTAATTGAGACAGGATTTGGGGTTGCATAATATAAATAGGGGACGTACAAAGCATCAAAGGGAGTTATGAAAAAAAAGACCAACACAGAGTCACAGAGAGAGCCAGCATCAAAACTTAGGAAATTCAATTCATCTCTGCAATTTCCAGGTCCGAGGAAGAAGAAGAAGGACGAACCGTTGTTGTAGGGTCCAATCTGCCGTTAACTATTGTTACCAAATCTTTCAAAACCAATACCTTTTGCAACATAGTTTGCTACAATGTCTGCAACAGTTCTGGAGCTTAATACACATTGAAGGGGTCGTTCTTTTACTACACAAACGAGCAGCCTTTCTGTACTTCGCTCAGGGGAAGTTCTTCGTTCACTGCATTTGAACTATATCGTTTAACAACAAATAAAATTGTAAGCTCTTTTCACTTTAATAAATCAATATGTTTAAACAATTTTCTTTTTTTCTTTTTGCAATGAGTGGCTAAATCTCTTCTCTAGGGTGTAGGAGGAAACTATTTTTGATGTGTAACTACTAGTTTTCAATTTCTTTGATATATTACTCCATATTTGTGCTTTCAACGATAATAATTTTCTCTTCTTCGAAAGCTTAAAAAATAACTGCTTTGAATAGTCTTTAGGCTGTTGGTATTTTATAAGCGAAGGAGAATTGGATTTTTGGCAAGACAACGAAAGTTGTAATATTAAGTTTTCAAACGATAAATCTTCCGAAACATGAGATTGGATTCAATAAGGTTTTGAGTAATTAAAGAGTAATAGTTAAAGTAGAGATTAATTAGTTTTACAAACATCAAAAGCAGTGCAATATGAAACCCTAGAATTTTCTCCTATTTTTTTCAACCAATCAATTTGTTAGTTATTTTCTTCAGATTTTTATTCATAAAATCCTTAAACAATTCCTTATTTTAGCAAATAATTAGGTTATTAATTGAAATATTATAATCAATCTCCATGGACAAACCCGTACTTGTCGCTCTTACTTTGTAGTTGTCATGCGATTATGGTTATATGTTCTTCAGAACCCTATCAATTTTTGGCGCCGCTGCCGGGGATTGAGAAATAATATTTTTAGTTAACCTTTAATTTTATGTTAATTAGACCAGTTAGTTTAGAATTTTATTTTATTTTTATTTTTATTTTCTTTTGTAGATTTCATTTGGGTATTTCTTGTCTTTGTTGTGCAGGTAGTATTTTACAAATATTTTGTGAAAAATTGCCTACCATAAAGGTTAGTAAAATCCAATTTTCATTTCATTTATTTCTATTTTTAGATTTTTTTTCTTTTTTTTTGTGATTGTGTATTTTTTTTTCATTTTATTGTTATTAAAAAAAATATACGTTTGCACACACCATGTTGCACCTTCGTCAGATCACCGATTTTAGGAAAACCCATGGATAAGTAAGTTGAACCAGTGCCTTGGGACTTATGGGAGTTACCAGGTGAAAGTCCACAAGCCTTAACCGTGTATCTTTGACCAGTCTTTGACTGTAGGTATATTCTATTAAGGTAAATCAAGCTTACCTAAATTAGTGAACCCTGCATTTGTATGTGCACAATTCTTGTCAAACACTAGTATTTTTACTTGTGTATGCCTCGTCGGGTACGTGTAGGAAATAGACTTGAAGAAAACGATTTGTATTGTTTAAATCCTACCCCTAGCACGTTTGTTGGTAGTTCATCTTTATTATCTGAAATGGGTGATGAAACCAATGTAACCAAAACCCTAAGAGACCGTATGAACCCTTCTAGAGTAGTACGTGAATCTAGGGATATTTTACCCGCTTCTAATGGGAAATTTGACATCAAACCTGGAACAATAAATATGCTTCTTACATTTAGGAGGTTAGGCAATGAAAATCCCTACACTCATATTACAGACTTGAAATAATTTATGGGACCATGAGTTATCCAAATGTCTCGATAGATGTTCTTAGGTTGCGTTTGTTTCCTTTTTCCCTTGATGAGAAAGCCAAAAAGTGGTATCATTTCATTCCCTCTAAAACAATCACCACCTGGGATGGGATTGTAAAGGCCATTATTAAGAAATTTTACCCACACCACAAGACAACTATTGTTCGTCAGTCTATTCAAACCTTTAAGCAAAAATTAGGTGAAATCTTATACGATTATGTAAAAAGGTTTAATGAGTTGTTATACCAATGTCCACATCATAGTTTTGAAAAAGCCCATATGGCCCAAATCTTATATGAGGGCTTAGATAGTGAAAACCGTATGCAGGTAGAAACAATGGGTGGTGGAGAGTTTACCCATCAGGAGCCTGATAAGTGTTTTGCCTCATTCTCGAGTTAGCCGAGAAAACTAGACAGTGGGCTTCAGAACCAGAAATATCTAGAAACCCAATTCATACGGTCAATAGAGTTGATAATGGTTCAAATATCCTTAGGCGTCCAGAGGCCTTAGAGATTAGAATCCAGGAAGGGTCGAGTGAGGTTATGAGCTTTAACAATAAGCCTCAAATTTACCCAAGTGAAACTACCCGTCACCAGGTTAGTGTCTTATATGGCGGTAAGAACTCGAAATATGATGGTCGACCATATTCTAATACCTACAACCCTGGATGGAGACACAATCCTAATTTCTCATGGTCTAAAGGTACCCATCAGGGTGGCCCATCTAGCAACCCACCACCAGGTTTTCCTAAGAACCTAACTCAAGCCCAATAACCAAGCCCAGTTGATTCAAAGGTGTTGTCTTTAGAGGAAACTCTAAAATTCTTTATTGAAAGTAATGATCTAAATCATGCCCAGACTACCCAACATTTTAGCCAGCTAGAGCAGAGGCTCGATAGTTTTCAACAAAACCTACAAAATAATGACCAGGCTCAAATGAGTCAAATATCGAACAAGTTAAATGATACGGAGAATGGGAAATTTCCTAGCCAACCGACTTCGAATCCAAATGGAGTTCACCAGGTAAACAGGTCAGGTATTTCTACTGAGCACGTTCAAGCAGTCATTACCCTCAGGAGTGGCAAAACAGTAGAAAACACGGTAGAACAACCTAAGGGTAGTAATCAATCTGAAAAAGAGTCTGAGGTAGACAAAACTCCTAGTGATACTAATGGGCCTGAGAAAGATATGGGCCTGAATGAAGAAAATGTCCCTGAAAAAGTGTTTTCTCCACCCAAACTATTTCCCCAAAGGCTTGCCAAGAAACAGCCTGACATTTCCGCTAAAATCCTAGACATCTTTAAGCAAGTTAAGATCAACCT
Source organism: Papaver californicum (assembly GCA_023531435.1). Classification (NCBI taxonomy): domain Eukaryota; kingdom Viridiplantae; phylum Streptophyta; class Magnoliopsida; order Ranunculales; family Papaveraceae; genus Papaver; species Papaver californicum. The sequence goes on from JAJJMC010010614.1 coordinate 3,571,083, forward strand.
TCCCCTTTTAGATGCATTTAAACATATGTCAATATATGCTGAGTTCCAAAAAGATATGTGTACGGTTAAACGTGACATGAGTATGCGAAAAAAGGCATTCTTGACCCAACAAATTAGTTCCATAATCTCACAACAGTACCCAGTCAAATTCAAAGATCCTGGTTGTCCCACTATTACCTGCAATATAGGCAACCAACAGATAGAAAATGCATTTCTAGATCTGGGGCTAGCGTAAATCTTTTACCGTTCTTGGTATATGAATAACTTGGACTACGAGAGATGAAACCAACTAGGAGCACACTTTGATTAGCCGATATATCAGTCAAGATTCCACGTGGAATTATTGAAGACATTTTGGTTCAAGTAGAAAACTTTATATATCCCGTAGACTTTGTGATTCTAGATACTTAACCTATCTCAGACTAAGAGATCAACATTCCGATTATCTTAGGCCGTCCATTTCAGCTACTGCTAATGCTATATTCAATTGTCAAAACGGTCAAGTGGAATTTTCTTTGGCAATCAGAAAATCTGGGTAAATGTTTTTAAAGCTTTCCAAGCCCCTTCATACCATAACCAATATGAGTCTGTTTACATGATTGATTCTCTAGTTGAGAACACTTTTAGCACCAAAAGTGTTAATGATCCGTTAGAGGCCTGTTTGGCCCATTTTGGAGCCTACTATGATGAGGATAGTCATTTTGAAGAATTTAATTGATATGTGCATTATTTGCACTATTTGGATACTCTAATTCATTGATTTCTTGTTAGTTTTCATATCATTATGCTTTGATTTTGTTTTTTTATGAGTTTCTTAGGAGTTTTGAAGTGTATTCAACCAAAGAAGAGGATAAAGGATGGAAGAACAACTTTGAAACAAGAGTTCCAAGAAGATTTACGGTTGGGAAAGTACCTCAAAACCCAACTGTAAAAGAAGTTGATTTTGAAGGCAAATTCCATGAAGATTTACAGTTGGGTCTAGACTCTCAAACCCAACCGTAAAATTAGTTGAAGAGATATGAAGATTTTGTCATTTCCATCTTATAGAGAATTGAAATACAAAGTCAACCCAAAAAGAATGAGGTCAATCCGACATCGGATGAGGAAGTAAAGATCAAAATAGTGAAATACAAAAAAGTGTCCAAGAAGAATTACGGTTGGGTTTATTGGCTCGGACCCAACTGTAAATCTGGGGATTTTGGGTGAGATTTTTGTGTCATAAAATCGGTTGGGTTTATTGGCTCGAACCCAACCGTAACTGGGGAGTTTGGCACTGTGTGGACTTTTAAAACATGGAAAACATGGTCCCGGAAGGATTCTAAACCTAGATTTCGTGGATACTATATAAGGAGACATCCAAAACATTAAGAAAACAACCTTTTACACTTGAAAACACAAGGAGAACAAGAATCTAGGGCTTGGAGTTGCAATTAATCATCACAATAACTAAGATTTTCTTTACTTGCTTTCTTGATTATTTTCCATGGATTTTGAGAAATCCATGATGAACTAAACTTTTCTTATTGGTTAGAGATATAGTCCTAAGTTGGAAAACATGTTTATTAATTGAATTATTCATTCTCATATGTTCATAATCTTTTCAATATTTCTTATGTTCTACCGTTTATAACGCCTTGTATGATCTTGTTTGTTTAAGTTGCAAACTAGATGAGCATGCATTGACATCTATAGCTAAACTAGGGTTTGAGACTCGGAATTGTCGAAAGACCCTTGTTACAAGTAGTATAACATAGTTGTCAACGACGGGATTTTTCCATGCAATTATGTGTAGAAGCGTGACCTAGGTTAAATCCGAGTGGCTCTTGCGCCGGATTGCTTAGAATAACCTCAACTCAAAAATTCCATTGCTTTCATTGGGTTAAACTTGAGTGGCTCTTGCGCCAAGTTATTCATTGAAAATGATTCAAAGAGTAGCTCTTGCGCCTTTGATGATAATAGGAGTTTTGCCGGAGTAAGCCTGCGATAAGATGCTTTAGGGTTATTGATATTGAGAGTGCATGAATGTTGAGTATGATTTGGTTGATAACATGTTGGAAGATGGAAGATGAACTCTCTAACCAATGTTCTTTATCTCTGATATTCGTTTTAATCTTTTTGCTTTAGTATAATTTAGTTATAATCACAACCACCCCCCACCCCCTGTTTACATAAGTAATTGAAAGTAATTAACAATCACCTGCCTCTCTGTGGGAACGAACTTGTTCTTATTACTATACTCTAATCTATATTAGTGAAGTAAGAACTTGAATTAATTTTGCTTGGCTGACAACCGACCAAATTTTGGCGCCGCTGCCGGGGAGGCATAGCGGATTGTTATTTGTTTTTGGTTTCTTTTATCTAGTTTCTTTTTATTTTTGTTTTATTCTTTTATTTTCTAACCTAGTTTTGAGAATCTTGTTTTAGGTACTTGTATTCCATGTACGGTTCACAAGATCAAGCTTATAATGGTAATCAATTTGGTTTTCAATCTCAACCCTATGACAATTTCCAACCATACGGGGAGTATAATCACAACCAATCTTTTGGTTATGACCAATATTCCACGTACCCTTTTAATTATTCTCATACATGCCAACCTCCTTATAGTAGGTATGTAAGTGAACAATTACAAGGAAGGGAAGATAATTATGCTTGTGATGGTTTATCTAAATCTACTCTTGATCGTAATTATGATCATTCACTTATTCAACGGGAGGAGATAAGGTTTAGAAACTCTACCACAAGTAATGGTGTAAGACTACCAAGTTTGAGAGAACTTGATAGAAGGTTTGAGCAATTTATAGATGAAGGGGCATCATGTGCAGAAATTCTAAAAGCTAAAAGAGCTTTGAGAAAGGAACGTGAGCGACGTTATTCTATGGGATACGATGATGATTTTGAACCTTTCGAAAATCCTTACACCAGCGATGATGTTATACCAACTCCGAATCTGATTTTTGATGATACTTTTTTAGTTCAGTCAATTCTTGATCTTAATAATGATCATTCACCCGTTCAAAGGGACGATTCGTAGGCAAGAGATTCTACTGTAGTTAATAGTGAAAAGCGTGTGAATGTCAGAAAACTTGCTCAGAAACTATACCAGTTGGAAGATGACGGAGCCCCGGAAGAGTTTCTCGAAGAAATTAGTAGGACTATTCGTATGGAATTTAAACGACGTTCTGATAAAGGTTGGGAAACCGATGAAGTTTACGATGAGTCTGAAAACGAAGAGGAGTATGTTGAGAATGAAACCGAGTTGAGCAATAGTGTGGAAGACCCAATTGAACTTTCCGAGGATGATATTGATAATGTTGATGCCGAGATTCTTGTTGAGATAGAAACTAATGAAGAACGGTTATAAAGTTTAATAGAGGACCACAATATACAAGAGGTAAGTAATTCATTACAAATTTTTGAAAAAGATAAGGATCCCATAATTCAAGAGACTTTAGAAGGTTTGACTGAACCTTTGCTTATTGATCCTTTTTCTTTACCTCGTTTTGGCTTAAGTGTATGTGCTTCGAAAGTACTATTAAATTACTTTGCTTCTAAATATCCGTTGTTGGAAATATTTGATTCTCATACTATGCAGGTCGGCAAAGAGGAGTCTATAGAAGTTCCCGAATTCTATGTTCTTTATCCACTTCCGAGTGTAGAAAAGACTAAGCGTGGGGGAAACTTCTATCGAGTGATAACTTCACTATTATTTTCTTGTACTAATATTTTTGTGAAGTTAATATTTGCAACGCAGATTGTTCTATGGGTGGATCCCCAAATTTTCAGATTGTTGGTCTATGGACGACCAAAAAGTCGGGCTGAAGACGTTAAACTAAGCGCTAAATGGGAGGCAACCCATTGGTTTTGTATTTCTATCTTTCTCTTTTGATTTTTTTTCATATCATGTTAGGATTTCCCATCATGATTTTACATTGGACGAATCAATTTACATTGAGGACAATGTAAAGTTTAAGTGTGGGGGAGTAATTAAGCATATAGAGTTTTTAGTATTTGCTTTTGTAGGTAGCATTTTAAGACTTTTGTACATATTTGCATGAAAACCTTTAACTTTTAGAGATTCTAGAGTCACTTAGTATACTTCTAGCTACGTTTACATACGGAAATCTAACTGAAACAACTGAACTTAGAAGTATTAGAGAACTATATTCGGAGTGCTTAATTGTTGAGAGGCTAGAGCTGACAAAAATGGACTTAAAATGCCGGTAGAGAGTACAGTATTAGAAGAGTTGATCATTCAATACCCATGAGTGAGGCACCAAACCTTCAATTGTCCGTTTAGAGTGTTTCATCTGCGCAAATTCCAGGTAGAATGATGAGCTACCTAACCTCGCTTTGATATCTTGAGTGCTATCTCTATCAATCATGAGGGTGCCATCAGAATTGCTAACTCTATCTTGTAGTCTTGTTTGCAGTTGGCCCCATTCTCTCGACAACAACAGGTTCATAGAAACATACCATCATCAACAAGCGGAATATCAAAAATTTGCTCAAAAGTTGAAGACAATCAAGGTTTAAAAGCAACTGTTCAGGAAAGAGTAAATTTTATATTCAAGTAAAGCAACTATACATTAGCAGAATTATATATACATGTTGAAGACTTATGTACAAAAGAGAAAGAAATCAAAAGATGTGAGTTAGTAAAGTTCATGATATCAAGGCAATACAAGTTGTGAAGAATCAAGTGGTAAAGTCTCTATCACACGTCCATAGTAGTTTCATCATTTATTTTTCAGTTTATATCATAAAAAAAAAAGATAAGAGCTTATCATATCTTTGGTGTATATTTGTTTTCTGTATTCATTCAATAAGGCCGTGGGGAAGAAGAAATATATAGAGAAGTTTCAAACAACAAGAAATTGAGGAAAAGAGTTACAAATTGTCAAGGTTCTACGAGGTTCAAAAGTTCATCATCAACAGTTGAAGACCGAAGACGTTTCTATTGGATGTTGTGAGAGTGGTGCTGATTGCCGATCGGGTGAGAAGGTAAGTAAGCATTCCCATCCTTGCATAGTGGTTGATTTCCTTTATTAGAGGTCATTAGAAAACTACAAAGGGGTTCTTTTTCGTCATACATTCTATGGGATAACATCTTCATATGATTCAGAAGGTTATCTTTCCTTCATACCATTCAACGTGTGTAGGAGTTCTATCTTCATTCCTTCCTGCACACATGTGAGAACCATAAAGTGCGTCTTTTGAGTGTCAATTTCATAAAATCTTGTTGGTGAGGCAGAAACATTCGGTCACTCTCGAACCTGGATCCTTTCACATGGTGGTTTTCTCCTAACTCAAGGGTTAAGCATGAGAATAATGTTCTTTATACTTCTAACTTCTTATTGTTAGTGTGTAGAAACTTTATGCCTTCATAGCTCTTTGGATGCATGTGCTCTTGAATGTTTTGAAGTTGGAAATTAGGTTTTGTGGGTATACCTCTTGTAAACCCTCACGAGAATATAACTCGTCCACTAGGGACACCTAGGTGTTTAAAGGCTTGTTACACATGCTAAGTGTAACAGTATCCTCAACGAAATGGAGTTGTTGTAGTTTAGGTTAGTTTAGATTTGTAGTTTGCTCGAGGACTAGCAAAAGGCAAGTGTGGGGGAATTTGATAGGTGCATTATTTGCATTATTTGGATACTCTAATCATTGATTTCTTGTTAGTTTTTATATCATTATGCTTTGATTTTGTTTGTTTATGAGTTTCTTAGGAGCTTTGAAGTGTATTCAACCAAAGAAGAGGTTAAAGGATGGAAACACAACTTTGAAACAAGAGTTCCAAGAAGATTTACGGTTGGGAAAGTACCTCAAAACCAACCGTAAAAGAAGTTGATTTTGAAAGCAAATTCCAGGAAGATTTACAGTTGGGTCTAGACTCTCAAACCCAACCGTAAAATTAGTTGAAGAGATATGAATTTTTGTCATTGCCATATTATATAGAATTGAAAGATGAAGTTAAACCAAAAAGAATAAGGTCAATCAGACATCGGATGAGGGAGTAAAGATCAAAACAGCGAAATACAAAAAAGTGTCCAAGAAGAATTACAGTTGGGTTTATTGGCTCGGACCCAACTATAAATCTGGGGATTTTGGGTGAGATTTTTGTATCAGAAAATCGGTTGGGTTTATTGGATCGAACCCAACCGTAACTGGGGAGTTTGGCACGTGTGTGGGCTTTTAAAACATGGAAAACATGGTCCCGGAAGGATTCTAAACCTAGATTTTGTGGATACTATATAAGGAGACATCCAAAACATTAAGAAAACAACCTTTTACACTTGAAAACACAAGGAGAACAAGAATCTAGGGCTTGGAGTTTCAATTGATCATCACGATAACTAGGGTTTGCTTTACTTGCTTTCTTGATTATTTTCCATGGATTTTGAGAAATCCATGATGAACTAAACTTTTCTTATTGGTTAGAGATGCAGTCCTAAGTTGGGAAACATGTTTATTAATTGAATTATTCATTCTCATATGTTCATAATCTCTTCAATATTTCTTATGTTCTACCGTTTATAACGCCTTGTATGATGGATTGCTTGTTTGTTTAAGTTGCAAACTAGATGGGCATGCATTGACATCTATAGCTAAACTAGGGTTTGAGATCCGGAATTTTCAAAATAACCTTGTTACAAGTAGTATAACATAGTTGTTAACGATGGGATTTTGCCATGCAATTATGTGTAGAAGCGTGACCTAGGTTAAATCCGAGTGGCTCTTGCGCCGGATTGCTTAGAATGACCTCAACTCATAAACACCATTGCTTTCATTGGGTTAAACTTGAGTAGCTCTTGCACCAAGTTATTCGGTGAAAAGGATTCAAAGAGTGGGTCTTGCGCCTTTGATGATAATAGGAGTTTTGCCGGAGTAAGCCTGCGATAGGATGCTTTAGGGTTATCGATAATGAGAGTGCATGAATGTTGAGTATGATTTGGTTGATAACATGTTGGAAGATGGAATATGAACTCTCTAACCAATGTTATTTATCTCTGATATTCATTTTAATCTTTTTGCTTTAGTATAATTTAGTTATAATCACAACCAAGACTCCCCCCCCTGTTTACATAAGTAATCGAAAGTAATTAACAATCACCTGCCTCTCTGTGGGAACGAACTTGTTCTTATTACTATACTCTAATCTATATTAGTGAAGTAAGAACTTGAATTAATTTTGCTTGGATGACAATCGACCATTAATGCGTTGTTAGATTCTGCACTAGTTTTAGATTATGGGAAACGGCAACATAAACCTGAACCTCTTCTGCCCATTACAGATAAGCCCGTCCGATATTTAGTTAAAGTTTCCACCCTTGAATTAAAGCCATTACCAAATACTTTGAAATATGTGTTTCTAGGTAATGAAAATAATCTTCCTGCCATAATTGCCTCTGACTTAGTGCCTGATCTAGAAAGTAAACCAGTTAGTTTTCTCTGAGAGCACAAGACTGCCTTAGGGTGGACCATAGATGATTTAAAAGGTATTAGTCCTGTTGACTGTATGCACCGAATCTACCTAGATGAAGGTGCCAAAAACTCAAGAGAGATGTAGCGACGATTGAACCCTAAAATGAAAGATATTGTCCGTACAGAGGTGCTTAAGTTGTTAGATGCGGGTATCATATACCCCATCTCTGATAGTAAATGGGTCATCCCTGTCCAGGTTGTCCCAAAGAAGTCTGGGATTACAGTAGTTGAGAATAGGACAACGAATTGATCCCCACCCGAGTTACTACTGGGTGGAGAATTTGTATAGACTACCATAAGCTGAACTCAGTCACTAGGAAAGACCATTTTCCTTTACCATTCATTTAACAGATGCTAGAAAGATTAGGCGGTCATAGCCATTATTGTTTTCTAAATGGATTCTCTTGGTATAACCAATCCCCGTAGCCATAGAAGACCAGGAAAAGACGACCTTCACATGTCCATTTGGTATTTTTTCTTACAGGCATATTCCTTTTGGGTTGTGCAATGTACTCGTAACATTCCAAAGTTGCATGCTAAGTATCTTCTCCTACATGGTGGAGCGGTTTCTTGAGGTTTTTATGTATGATTTTTCGGTTTTTGGTTCTTCTTTCGATGAATGTTTGCACCACCTTACACTAGTTCTAGAACGTTGTAAAGAAAAGAACTTAGTCCTTAACTGGGAAAGTGTCATTTTATGGTTAAATCTAGAATAGTGTTAGGACATATGGTGTCCGCTAAGGGAATAGGATTTGATAGAGCCAAGGTTGACCTAATTTCAAAATTAAGGCCTCCTAAAAATGTAACATGTGTTATATCTTTCCTTGGTCATGCCGGATTTTATCGCCGTTTCATCAAAGACTTCAGCAAGATTGACTTATCTCTGTCGAACCTACTTGCTAAAGATACTTCTTTTTTATTTGATGAAGCTTGTGTTGAAGCTTTTGAGAAGCTCAAATATTCGTTAACTTCTGCCCTTATCATCCGACCACCTGATTGGAACATCCCATTTGAACTCATGTGTGATGCGTCCGATTACGCGGTCAGTGCTTTTTTATTATGCTAGTAAACCCTAAACGATGCCCAGATAAACTACACAACCAATGGGAAGGAATTGTTAGCCGTCGTGTTTGCACTTGATAAATTTAGATCATACCTTCTTGGGTCAAAGGTTATAGTCTACTCTGACCATGACGCGCTCAAGTATCTTCTGTCTAAGAAGGACTCGAAGCCTCGACTGATTGTATGGGTTTTACTGTTACAAGAATTTACTCTAGAGATTCGTGATAAAAAGGGTTCTGAAAATGTAGTAGCCGACCATTTATCTCGTATCCTTGTTGATTCTAGAGATGATTAGAGACCATTCCTTGACACATTCCTTGATGAATAATTGTTTTCCATCTCTCAGTTACCCTGGGTTGCTGACATTGTTAATTATTTGGTGACAGGTCAAATGCCTGATGATAGACACATTTTGTGTGTCTAAATTATTCTCTCATATTTTGTACTTATCATGGGTTTTTATGTCTTTGTAGATATTTTTGGAAAATAAATATTTGTGGAAAAATTGGCTCAAAAAGTTGATAAAGGCACCCCGGGAAAAATGATAAAGGCACCCATAGGATTTACTAAAGGCACCCTCTCTATTTTATTTGAATTTCGAAATTGGAGGGCAGAAATTATCTATCGAGATAAAATTATCTGATAAGGTTTGGGAAAGTTTGGGACCGAGTTTTATGGTATTAGAAGGAGTATTCAATATTACAACAATCAAAGGAAGTTTAAACACGTCATTCAGAAGTTTTGTTGCCGAGAAAATAGCTGGGAAATTTGAGTTTTGGTTGGAAAAGGGAATTCTTCCCTGATTCGGATTTACATGAATCTGGGTTGGTTTGGGATTGTTTCTTTGGGTCCTGATCGTTTAGAAGAGGTTGTTAGGGTTTACTAGACCTATATAAACCCAACAGAAAGAAGAAAAACATATACAGAGGAAGCTGGAAAAATTCAGAGAAAAACTTTTTTTTTTCCGTGAAGAAGAAGAAGAAGAAGTACAAACTACACCAGAGAGATGTCATAAAACCCGTGGCGTATTCTTCTTGGTTTTACTTCAACGCATAACAGTCGTGTACGTCTGTTGTCTTTGCTTAGTTTACTGCAACATAGAACACGCTGATAGCAACACTTATATCTGTATCAAGTGTTCTGTGTTAATTTTTACTCTTTTTTTCTTCTTGTAAACACTTGTGAGCCATGAATAATTATTTTGAGAGAGTGTTTGACATGAGGAGCTAAACCCTATTGCTGAGGCGATGGAGGAAGCTACTTTTCCAATTATCAAATGGTATATTTCTTTTTAATTAATTTTTGTAATTCTTTTTATGATTTTTGCATTGATTTAAAATTGAGAAAAAAGGTTTTTATTAAATAGTTGTGATTTATTTTGATGGTCCATGCTTAGTCTAGGGTTCTTGATGTTCCATGCTTTGGATTTACACCTATTACTTTGGAAACCTACTTTTGGCAATATTTTAGAATCAAATTGAATGTGTGAATTTTAAAATTATTTTTCTTAATTGAATCACTCAAAAATTGGTCAATGATGAAATCCTTAGTCTCAGTTTTTCTCTGTATTCTTGAATCAACTTTTCATTGAGTTTTCTATTTTAGTTTTTAAATTAAGTCTGAAACAAATTTTCACAAGTCCTAGCAAACGAACTATGTTTACCACTTTTTTAAAACGATTAAGTTTTTGGCGCCGCTGTCGGGGACTTGTTTTTATGTTTAAAGTTTTAGATTTATTTATTTTATTTTATTTTTCTAGGTTTTATTTATTTTGTTCTATTTTACGTTTTTGGGTATTTCTCTTTTGCTACAGGTTTTGGAACGAAAACGAAAAGTAACTGGGCCAAAGATTTTGGTGATTAAAAGACTTGGAGTAAAAGTTAAAGCAAAAAGAACAAAAAACAAGACAATTTTTTTTATTTTCGTTTAATTTAATTTTTTTTAGGGTTTTAAATTATTATTCTTTTTAGAAAAACTTTATTAGGAAATCTTTTATTGTTTTTGTAATTTTCTTTTATTTTTAGACATTTTGGACACTTTGGGACATTATTTTTAATCTTTAAACCCTACAGAAGGGTAATATTAAATATAAACTGCACAGGGAAGGACGACAATTACAATATTGTCTCGACTCCTTGGGTTCGTACACTAACATATGAGTCAGTGGCCCGAGCCGACTTCAACGGTTCATCGCCTGTCTGGAACGGGAGGTAAAACTCGATCAACCCACGAATATGCTGCAACTGGGTTTATTATATTCCTTTGTATGCATATATGTTGAGGAACTGAATACGAACTTTAATTTCTAGTAAAGGGAAATAACTGGCCATACAAGATAAGGGTTCAGATTTTATCACCGTATCCTTCTTGCCCGCTTTAGGAACACGCGAACCTAAGCATAAAATTTCACTACTAAGAGACCTATAGGGTAATGAGCTTATAAGAAAGTCATTCAAAAAGACTGTATTGCTTACTCTGTTAGCCTAACTCAAAGTTCAGGAAGATTATTTTAAGTAGATTCGAGTCGTTTTGTAACCCAAAGAAACGTTGCCAAGGAGGCAGGGTTATCAAAGCTCCTTAGAGCTTATCCTGTTTCTATTCGACTTAATCTAATTTCGGATCGTTCTAAGAGATTTGCTAAAACTGTAACTACTTGCCTTTTAGAAGAATAAAAGCTGGTCTAGAAACAATCTAAGTGGAGCCATCATACTTTTTGTTTGCTAGATTCAATAAGATTGATTTGGTTGAGTCAGCCTTGCTTGTGTTTGTTTAGAATTCCCTTTCCAATTAAGATTTTATTTTTAGTCTTTTTTAGTGTATGCCAAGACCGCTCGAGACCATTAGAGAGCGTGCTTGGAAAAGAGATTTTATTGGTCGTTTGATTAGTAACGAGAGTAGAAGTTCTTTTTCTGGAAACGAGGATCTCGAGGACTCTTCCTTAGAGAGCCCCATTTTTGAAAATTTTAATTTTGAAAGTTTGACTTTGTGTGAGGAATTTACTCCTAGTCCTGTGATAGTGCCAGAAATGGCGACTTTAAAAGCCTTGTTGAATCCCACTAGGACTAGTCGTCCATATTGTATCAAGTTAGCTGCAACTGAAGCAAACTATGAGCTGAAACCTGGGATCATACAGATGCTCCCAATCTTCTTAGGAAAAGAAAATGAAAACCCCTAGTTTCACATTAGGGAATTTGAGGAAATTTGTAGTACCCTAAGAATCCACACCCTTACTGATAAAAATTTAAAACTTAGGTTGTTTCCTTTTTATCTGAGAGGCAAGGAAAAATCATGGTTATATAGTTTGCCATCTGAGTCCATTGAAACGTATGAACCACTTACATCTGCCTTTCTCTCAAAAAAATTCCCTAGGCACAAAACATCATCTATTATGCAAGAGATTTCCACATTCGTGCAACAAGAGGGAGAATCTTTGTATAAGTATTTGGAGAGGTCCAATGATTTATTGATACAATGTCCTCATCATGGTTTAGAAAAGGTTAGACTAGTCTAGATTCTCTATAAGGGCTAGATTATCCAACGATGACCATGGTCGAGTCATTGTGTACAAGTGGGTTTCATAGTAAAACTGTTGATGAAGCGATGCCATTTTTGAATGAAATCGCTGAAAAAACCCAGCAATGGGAATGTAGTAGAGAACCCCATATAATTTTTTTACTGAACCGAGGTAATTTCAATAGGGTAGATAGAACTTTTGAATCAAATGCCAAAATTACAGCAATCGCAAAAAGGATAGCCTTAGAGTTAAATCAGTCTAGTTGTGGAATAGATCCGAAGTCAGTTTGGGAGGGACATACCAATGAAGAGCAAGCCCATGCTTTTTACAATAACACTAGATTTGATAACCGTCAGAGGTTTGACCCATATTCAGAAACCTATAGGGGGTTGGAGAAACCATCCTAACCTTTCTTGGTCTAAGGGCCAGAATCAAGGTCAGTCTAGTAATTCGTAGGTTCCCCAGGTTTTGGTTATATTAAGAATCCCTCAGGACCAACAGAGTCTCATAACCCTTCAGATAAGAAGATGAGTTTAGAAGAGTCTCTCACTATGTTAGCTCAGAACACTATAAAATTTCAGCAATCGGTTGACCAAACTTTGCAAGATAATAGTAAGATTATACAAGCTAACACTCAGGCTATTTCCAATTTACAAATCTAGGTTAGTCAAATAAATAAGTCTTTGAAAGAGAGAGAAAAAGGTAAGTTTCCTAGTCATACACAACCCATCTCTAGAGGATTTTATGAAGTTTCTGGTGAGAAATCATCAAATTATATGAATGCAATTAGAACCCTTAGGAACGGTAAAGTGGTAGACAACAAGGTAACCATGCCTGATAGTGAACATGTTGTAGTTCACCCTTCTGAACCAGAAGCTGAATAGATTGATAAAGTCTCTAAAGAGTCCAATGCGGTTCCTACTAAGCCCGATGTTATGCCCAGAGCCCCGTTCCCACAACTGCTAGTACCAACAAAGAAGGAATCAAATTTTAATGATATATTGGAAATTTTTAAACAAGTAAATATCAAATTCCTTTATTAGAAACAATTAGGCCGATTCCTACTTATACCAAGTTCCTTAAGGATCTTTGTACGCGAAAGCGAAAATGAAAGCTTAATGTACAAAAGAAATCCTTCTTAGCTAGTCATGTAAGTTCGATCATCCAGAACAACACTACTCCTAAGTACAAAGACCCAGTTTCCCTTACCCTTTCTTGCACAATAGGTAATTACCGTGTAGAGAAAGCGTTACTTGACTTAAGAGCTAGTGTGAACTTACTCCCGTACCATGTGTACCTCTTGGTGAGTTAAAACCTACCATGTAACACTTTAGTTAGCTGATAAGTCTGTGAAAATTCCTTGTGGTATTGTCGAGGACATTCTTATTGAAGTCGACAAGTTTATTTATCTTGTGAATTTTGTTGTCTTAGACATACGACCTGTCTCTGACCTAGAGAACCAGATACCTGTGATATTAGGTCGCCCATTTTTAGCTACATCTAATGCGATCATTAACTGTCGGAATGGTATTATGAATTTGTCTTTTGGTAATATGACTATTGAGCTTAATATTTTCAATGTTAGTAAGCAATCCTCTGATCTAGATGACACGTGCATTGAAGAGATGAACATGATAGAAACTTTATTTCAGGAGTCATTACCAAATATTTTATCCGAAGATCCATCATAGAGTTTTCTATCCCATTTTGGCTTATATTTTGACGATGATAGTGCCATTGACCAAGTGAATGGTCTGTTGGATTCTTCCCGTGAGTTAGATACTAATAGATGGATAACTAAGTTAGAACCACTACCAGTTTCCAGTTTTACATTAATTCCTTCTTTAGAAGAGCCTCCTAAGTTGGACCTCAAACCATTACCAGATACTCTGAAGTATGTATTTTTATCTGAGACTTTGCCTGTGATTGTAGCCTCTGATTTGGATAGTCATCAGGAAAGTAAGCTAGTGAATGTACTTCAAGACAATAAGGAAGCTTTAGGATGGACCATAGCATACATTAAAGGTATAACTCCTACTATTTGTATGCATCAGATTTATTTAGAAGATGACACCAAACCTTTTATGGAGATGCAACGTCGACTGAACCCTAACATGAAAAAAGTGGTTCAAACTGAGGTGCTTAAGTTGTTAGATGCGAGTATCATCTACCCTATTTCAGACAGTAATTGGGTCATCCCCGTTCAGGTTGCTCCCAAGAAATCAGGTATCACGTAGTCCAGAATGATAACAATGAGGTTAATCCCAACCCGAGTGACCAAGGGATAGCGTGTTTATAGTGACTATTGAAATTAAAAAAGTTCACAAGGAAGGACCACTTTCCCCTTTCTTTCATCGACCAAATGCTTGAGAGATTAGCTGGACATAGTCATTATTGCTTGTTAGATGGCTACTCTGGTTATAATTAGATTGTTATTGCCCCAGAAGACCAATAGAAAACCATATTTACCTGTCCCTATGGTACCTTTGCATATAGACGCATTCCTTTCGGGTTGTGTAATACACCCACTACTTTTCAGCGTTGTATGATGAGCATATTTTCTGACATGATAGAATGGTTTTTAGAGGTCTTTATGGATGATTTTTCAGTAATTGGGTCATCTTTCGATGAATGCTTGCATCATTTGAAATTAGTGTTGACTAGGTGTAAGGAAAAGAATTTAGTGCTTAATTAGGAAAAATGTCATTTCAGGTTCGATCAAGAATTGTTTTAGGGCACATCGTATCTTCTAAGGGTATAGAGGTAGACAAAGCCAAAGTTGATCTTATTAAGAATTTACAGGTTCCCAAAACCATAAGAGATATTAGGTCATTCTTAGGGCATGCAGGTTTTTATCGTCGATTCATTAAGGATTTTAGCTTGATTTCTAGACCTCTTTGCAATCTGCTTGCAAAATATGTTAAGTTTGTCTTTGATGATGCTTGTTTAGAGGCTTTCGATAAGCTTAAGACCTTGCTCACCACCGCTCCTATTGTCCAGGCACCTAACTGTAATTTACCATTTGAAATCATGTGTGATGCTTCATATTATGCCATTGGTGTTGTTTTAGGTTAGCGTGAAAACAAATTATTGCATTTGATTTACTATTCTAGCAAAATCCTAAATGATGCCCAGCTGAACTATACTACCACAGAGAAGAAATTGTTAGCCATTGTTTTTGCCCTGGATAGACCCTATCTCTTAGGTTCTAAGGTTGTAATCTTTACTGATCATGCTGCTTTGAAGTACCTTATGTCCAAGAAGGATACTAAACCTAGATTGATTATATGGATCCTTTTATTACAAGAATTTTTTCTGGAAATTAGAGACAAAAAGGGTGCAGAAAATATAGTAGAAGAGCACTTGTCTAGGCTTGTTGTTGATTCCCCTGATAATTCTTCACCAGTGAGGGATAGTTTTCTTAATGAACAAATTTTTGTTGTTTCTATATTACCTTGGTTTGCGAATATAGTGAATTATCTTGTTACTGGTCGAATGCCTAAACATTGGGGTAAACAAGATCGTTCTAGGTTTTTAGCCGAGGTAAAGCAGTTCTTTTGGGACGATCCTTATCTGTTTAAGTATTGTCCAGATCAGATTATTAGGAGATGTATACCTGAGAGTGACCAAACCAGTATTATTTCCTTTCGTCATGATCATGCTTGTGGGGGTCATTTTAGTACTTAGAAGACTGCTGCTAAGATATCGCAGTGTGGATTCTACTGGCCTTCATTTTTGTTACTGTATTGCTTGTGAGCGTTTCCAGAAGTAAGGAACCATTTCTCGTAGAAATATGATGCTTTTGAACCCTATTTTAGTTAATTAGGTCTTTGATATGTGGGGCATTGATTTTATGGGTCCTTTTCCTAATTCCTTTGGTTATTTTTACATCCTTGTCGATGTAGACTATGTCTCAAAATGGGTTGAGGCGGTTTCGTGTAAAACGAACGACCACAAGGTTGTGGTCCAGTTTTTAAATAATAACATATTTGCTCGTTTTGGTACACCGCGAGCTATAATTAGTGATGGAGGGTCATACATTCGTAACCGAACTTTTAGTTTCTTGATTAAGAAATATGGTATATCACCTTATCGTCTAAATATTAGAAAGGCATGTCACCTGCCTGTCGAGTTAGAACACAAAGCATATTGGGATGTAAAGCAATTTAATTTTTCACTTGAAGAGTCATGAGCTCACAGGAAGCTCCAGCTCAGTGAATTGGAAGAGATTCAGAAAGATGCTTATGATAGTGTTAGGGTGTATAAGAACAAAATGAAACTTGTGCATGATAGAAATATTTTAAGAAAGTTATTTTCTCCAGGTCAAAAAGTTCTTCTCTATGATACTCGTTTGCATCTTTTCCCCGGGAAGTTACGTTCTCGTTGGACCGGTCCTTTTGTTGTTCGCACTGTTTTTCCTCATTGTGATATTAATATTGAGATTCAAGATGGTAAAAGTCCTTTCAAGGTTAACGGTCAGAGATTGAAACCATTTTTAGAGCCTTTTCCTACATGTGATGTTGAGGAGGTCCCTCTGGAGGACCCTATTTACCTTGATTGACCATCAAGGTTGTTTTTTGTACATCAGTAAATATTTCTAGGTTTTTGTTATTCGTTTTTAGGTTTTTATTTTCTGTCTTATTCTCTGTATAAGGATTTTTACACTTCACCCAGGTACCATCTTTCTTAAATTACCTATTTATTCCTCTTTTTACTTATCTATTGGTACTGCTCTTTAATTTGAAACATTGAGGAAACTGTTTGATTTAAGTTTGCGGGTAAGGGAGAAACTTTTTGCAATAATAAAGCTCCAAAATTTTTAGAAACTTGTGAACAATTCAGGATGACACTAACCATTCTAGGTAGATGGAAACTTAGCTTTTTTTCTATAGAAATTGGTGTGCCCAGCTAAATGGTCTATTCATAAAAGAACAGAGCTCAGGTGTTAGAAACAACATGATAGTCGTCACCATATCTCGGAGTTTATCTCGACCATATCACCTTATGTTTTTATTTTTTATAATTTTTGTTTCTCTAAGTGATTTGGTGGGGCACCAGTATCAAATTGTTATCGCCGCCAGGATGAAGTTGAGTGTTTGAGATCAAGCCCCATTATTGTGTATTATTTAGACCATTATTCAGACAAAAATAATAATATAAGAAAATAATCGAGTATTGACACTTTGATAGCAATGTGTGTGTGTTCTCCCTGTCTCCGTCGCCTAAGCAAGCGTGGAACGCAGGATCCATGAGAACTATCATGTAAGATGCTGATAAGGAGCATGCGCTTGGATTCATTTGATCCAATCATGTTGTCAGTACATTTAATATAATAAAGATAATTGTTTAATTTTCAATAAATCGATCGCTGAGACCCTTGTATATACCAGTTGAGTCGATATTAGTATAACGATTAAGACCAGTGGGAGCGTATTTCAGTCCATTAGGATTCATCCTGGCACTGACCTTCAGACGTATATGGGAAACACCGTTCACCTTAGTCAACATGCGTAAACTTCATCATCTCCATATCCATCTTCTAAATCTTTTCATGTGATTGAACTTTGATAGATTCTGAGTATCGTGGTTGAATGACTATCTAAGTAAGATTTGTTTTCTTATATATGAATTTAGGTGTGCTGAGTGCAAACTCGTGTATAACAGTTGGACTCATATAGGGTAATAATTTCCCATAGATGAAGAATTTAGTATGCCAACTAAATAGCTTTTTTAGTGTTTACCCTCAATCGTTCACAGGTATCTAGGATTTGGAATAAAGGTTTTGTGGGTATACCTCTTGTGAACCCTTACAAGACAAAACTCGTCCACTAGGGACACCTAGGGGTTTAAAGTCTTATTACATATGCTAAATGTAGTCGCGGTTCCTGCGAAAGTGAGTTAGGATTTTATTTTATTTCTAGATTAGATTTGCTCGAGGATTAGCAATTAATAAATTTGGTGGTATTTGATGGATACATTTTCTGTGTATAAATTGTTCTCAATTTCATATTTTGTTGGTACTCAATTTTGTACTTATCATGAGTTTTTATGTCTTTGTAGGTATTTTTGGAAAATAAATATTTGTGGAAAAATTGGCTCAAAAAGTTGATAAAGGCACTTGGGAAAAGTGATAAAGGCACCCATAGGATTTACTAAAGGCACACACTCTATTTTGTTTGATTTACTAAAGGCACACACTCTTATTTGAATCACTCAAAAATTGGTCAATGGTGGAATCCTTAGTCTCATTTTTTCTATATATTCTTGAATCAACTTTTAATTGAGTTTTCTATTTTAGTTTTTAAATTAAGTCTGAAACAAATCTTCACCAGTCCTAGTGAACAAATTATTTTTACCACTTTTATGAAACGATCTCCTGAACATTGGTCTAAATAGGATAGAGTAAAATTCTTGTTTTAGGTCAAACATTTTCTCTGGGATGATCCATTTTTATTCAAATATTGTCCAGATCAGATCATTCGTCGTTGTATTCCTGACAACAAAATCTCTAGTGTGCTCACTTTCTGTCACTCTGGAGCTTGTGGGGGTCATTTTAGTGCCAAGAAAACAATTTTTAAGGTCTTGCAGTCTGTTTCCTATTGGCCGTTTTTATTCAAAGATGCCCACAAATTCTCTCAAAGTTGTAAAAGATGCCAGAAATTAGGAAAGTTGAACCGCCATAATATGATTCCCCTGAATCCTATCTTGATAATAGAAATATTTGATGTATGGGGTATTGATTTTATATGTCCCTTTGTTAACTCTTTTGGCAACTTTTATAATCTGCTAGTTGTTAACTATGTGTCTAAGTAGGTTGAAGCGATAGCTACCAAGACAAATGATCGCAACGTTGTAATCAAATTTGTTAGAGACAACATTTTCTCTCGATTTGGTATGCCTAGAGCAATTATTAGTAATGGAGGTTCCCATTTTTGTAATCGATCCTTCGAAGCTTTCATGAAAAAGTACTCCATCACTTATAAGGTTTCTACGCCTTAACACCCGCAAACTTGTGGCCAAGTAAAAGTGTCTAATAGGAAAAAATAAAATAAATCTTGGAAAGGACCATAAACCCTACTCGGAAAGACTGGTCTTTGCGCTTAATAAAAGCTTTTTTGGCCTACGAACCGCTTTTAAGACTCCTCTGGGGATGTCTCCGTATAGACTTTTCTTCGGTAAAGCCTGTCATTTTCCTGTAAAATTAGAACACCGTGCTTATTGGGCCATTAAACGGATAAACTTTGAGATACCAACCGCTGGTAACAACCGTAGGCTTCAACTTAATGAGTTAGATGAAATTCGTAATGATGCTTACCAAAATGTGAAAATTTACAAGGAGAAAACTAAATTTTTTCATGATAAATCGATTATTCGAAAGTCATTTGAAGCTGGTCAAAAAGTGCTCCTGTACAATTCTCGTTTACATCTCTTTCCTGGTAAGTTAAGATCCCGGTGGTCTGTCCCATACTATGTCAAGATCGTTTTTCGACATGGAGCAGTAGAAGTTGAAAATCCAAAGAATTAAGAAACTTTCAAAGTTAACGGTCGACGGTTGAAACCATTTTTGGAGTTGACCACTCATGCAGTGGAAGAATCAGAACTGAATGATCATGTTGGTGCACAATATTGGTAATATCTTTCCCAATCTCTTTTATTTTTCTCGGTAATTCTGTTTGTTCATTCTTTTATTCATTATCTTTAGAACATCGAGGACTATGTTCAATTTAAGTTTGGGGGTAAGGGGCGGAAATTTTTTAAAATTTTTAGTTGTACCAAAAACACCAAATCTAGAAACTTGTGAACAATTTAGGATGACACTAACCAATCTAGGTAGATGGAAACAAAATTCTTATCTATAGGAATTGGTGTGCCCAGAAAAATGGTATATTTGTAAAAGGACAAAGCCCAGGTGTTAGAAATAACATGATAGTCGTCACATATCTCGGAGTCGTCACTATTTCACGTTCTATTTTATTTTTGCAACTTTTTGTGTTTCTTTAAGTGATTTGGTGGGGCACTAGAATCGCATTGTTATCGCCAGGATGAAGTAGAATGATTGAGATCAAGCCCCATTATTTTAACTGAATTTGACCAATAATAATAATTAAAAAAAGACAATTGGATAGCAATATGTGTGTGTTCTCCTTGTCTCCGTCGCCTAAGCAAGCGTGGAATGCAGGATCCATGGGAACTATCATGTAATCTGCTGACAAGGAGCATACGCTTAGATTCAAAAGATCTAATTATGTTGTCGGAAAATAATAATAATAATAATAATAATTGTATATATTTAATAAATCGACCGCTGGGGCCCTTGTATATACCACCTGAGTTGATACTAGAGTTAGGAGTCAGACCAGTGGGTGCGTATCTCAAATCCATTAGGGTTCATCTTGGCATGATGTTCATACAGATATTCTGGGAAACACCGTTTGACTTAGTCAACATGCACACACTTCTATCTTCATAACCATCTTCTTAATTTATTCATGTGATTGTGGTTTGTTAGATTCCGAGTATCATGGTCCATTGTACGACTTTCTGAGTAGGGTTTATATATAAATTTTAGTACGCTTAAGTGAAAACTCGTGTACATCAATTGGACTCATATAAGGTAATGATTACTGATAGGATTTTAGAATACCCTATATAAATAAACCGTAATCGCACGTGTCTATAATGCAGACAACGGCAAGTACGGGTCGAACCCACAGGGAGTAGAGACAATACTACAATTAATATCTCTAATCAACTAATCAAGAACAATATTTTTGGATTTTTCGGAATAAAGTTAAAAAAAGAAAAATAAACTAAAATAATAAAATAAATCAAATGGGAGAAACAGTAACCAGGGTTTTCAGTATCCACCACTATTTCTATTTAATTACTGAAGTGAAACATAACTTCTGAATATTTATCTATTGTTCGTTCTATCGACATCACCTATTATATGTATTAGAGTTGCAAATGTCACTGGGACGCCCTAAGCATGACGCATCAAAAACTCCGAGTCTCAGCATACACCATCTAATTGCGTTAGCAATAAAATTATATGAAATTAATTATAGATTCACAAATAATACCTGGTTATTCTAAGCATACCCCATATAAGGATTTAACCCAAGAATGAAATATCAAATAAGTAGACAAGTATATTTGCTATCATATTAATTATGCGCATAGGTTACTGTATTGTACAGAACCGGTGAAGCAACAACTAATTTAGATTTTCAAAATAACAATTGTATAACAAAAGCATGGAACATCAAAAACCTAGGTCAAGCATGTACCATCTAACGAAATCATAATTGTTTAATAAAAAATAATAAATCAATAAATAAAATCATGGAACTAATTCTGGAATATCCTCTTCTTCGAACTTACGCAAATCTTCCTCTAGTATTCACTTCGATTAATCTTATTCAAATCATAATAGTATGTACCAAATACTTCAATTTAATTGGTCTAAAACTTTTAAGTGGTTTAAACCCCAGCTACAAAATTAGTGAGACATGGAGATGTGTTTCTTAAAACCCATTAAAAATAATAGAGATAAGATTAAACCAAAATAGAGTAATGGCGTTGTCTTTTTCTTCTTATCTGTACAGGAGCCGCCAACCAACTCCAGAACAGAAACTGTCTTCCCACTCCAGAAGTACCTAGCTAATACCTCCACCTGCTTTTCTCTCGGTCAACTCCATCAGCAGCCTTCTTTCTCCACTCTGTCCTTTCACAAAAACCCAACCAATCACTCTAGCCCTCTAATCAATCAACCTTATCTCTCAATCATTTTTCAATCTCGATCTCCCC
Organism: Papaver californicum; assembly: GCA_023531435.1. Classification (NCBI taxonomy): domain Eukaryota; kingdom Viridiplantae; phylum Streptophyta; class Magnoliopsida; order Ranunculales; family Papaveraceae; genus Papaver; species Papaver californicum. Next base: position 3,592,954 of record JAJJMC010010614.1, read on the forward strand.
TACTTATCTCTCTTCTTCTCCCCAGGTTCCCTCTCTCCCCCCTAGGTTCTCTCAGTACGGTCGCCTTCAATCTCTCCCTCTTCCCCTACGTACCAGACGCATCCCTCCTCTGTGTACCTTGTCTCTCCTAGACTTTTATTCCTCATAGCCTTCCCTGAAAGCAAAACCTAGTCTAAGAGAAAAAACCTAAATGAAAAGTCTAAAAAAAATGTAGTCGTCTCCTCCTCTCTTTTCTCCTGTTTCTTTCTTTTATTTTATACTTTCCTCCTCTCTTTCTCCTGTTTCTTTCTTTTCTTTTATACTTTCACCCCTCACGACACCAATCTCTTATTCTTTTTATTTTCTTGTTCACTCAACCTTCACACGACACAATAGCCTACTCCAAACAACACCAAACCACCCCAGCTTCTCTCTCATTATATACCCAACTCCAAAAACAGAACCCCATACGTCCTATGTCTTCTACAACTTCTTTTTTACTTTCTCCCCTAACTCCACACGTTCCTTGTCTCACTTTTTCTTGATTAACCGAGTCACACTTAGCCTTTCAATCACCACACCAAACAGAAGCCAACCTATTTTTCCTCTTTTATTTCTTTCAGACTGTCTCTTTTATTTACTTCTTTTCTTTCACGTGAACTAGCCAACACACATCATTCCAACTTGATTTCCGCGTAATCCATCAAATAGTCCAAAAATAACTCCACCTTATACCTTAAGCCTGCACCGAAGTCTCACCTGCCATTTCTCCACTTTGCATCTCGTTTTCTGTCTCCAACGTACAGGTGTAGTTGAAATGACCAGTATCAAGTATATCATACTTATGCACTGATTTGTTACTAATGCTCCACCATATATTTGTAATTGAGTTCGTTTAGCCGTATCTATTCGTAACTTCAGGTTTTATGCATACCACCTATTAAAGCAATAAAATAGTAAAATTAGTACAATTAAATATACTAGCAAATATAAATTAGAAGGTAAATATGTATGAATTACGCCCGTATCAAATACCCCCAAACCTATGTGTTGCTAGTCCTCGAGAAAAACTAATCTAAAAATAAAATAAAATCTTAACTCACTGTCGTAGGAATCGCGACTATATTTAGCATATGTAATAATCCTTTAAACCCATAGGTATACCTATCGGACGACTTTTGTCTCGTGAGGGTTTGCAAGAGATATACCCACAAAACCTTTACTCCAAATTTTAGCTACCTGTAAACGATTGAGGATAAACATTAAACAAGATATTTAGTTGGCATACTAAATTCTTTGGTTATAAGAATCATTACCTGTATGAATCCAATTGTTGTACACGAGTTTGCATTCAGCGTACTAAAATTCATATAAGAATGCAAACTCTACTCAAATAATCATTGAACATCTAAAACTGGATACATTCACATTGCTCGGAATCAATGAAATTCAAACACAAGGATAGATTAGAAAATGAAAATGGAAGTAATGAATGGTGCATATGTTGACTAAGGTGAACATGATAGTTCCCATGGATCATGCATTCCTCGCTTGCTTAGGCGACGGAGACAGGGAGAACACACACATATTGTTGTCAAAGTGTCAAATTTTTTTTTTTTTTTCAACAAAATTAAAATTCTAACGCATCCGAGCTCCGACCTTATGGCAATACTAGGCCCCACCAAATCACTTGGAGAAACATAAAGTTGCAAAAATAGAAATAGAAAGTGATATGATTATGATAATTCCGAGATATGCTTGTTCAATGATTATCATATTATTTCTAACACCTGAGTGCATCCAGATATGAATAGACCATTTAGCTGGACACACCAATTCCTATAGATAAGAGTTATGTTTCCATCTACCTAGAATGGTTAGTGTCATCCTGAATAATTCACAAGTTTCTAAATTCCAGATTTTTTTATTGACATCAATTTTCAGAAACTCTACCCCCAAACCTAAATTTAACATTGTCCTCAATGTTTCAACCGTGCAACCTAAAATGGTATGCAATAAATATAAATAGGATAAACAAATGTAAATCAAAGAGAAGGATTAGAAGATTTCACCCTATTGACGTAAGAAAAGCAGTATTCTCTGTAACACACATCAAACGATAGTAATAACAAAGAACACTAAAAATAAAAATAAACAAAAAGCTTAAAAGAAAATAAAAACAAGAAAATAAAAATCTACCTACTGGATATGTACAGAAAGAATCCTCATACACTAATAACCTGAAAATTTAGGGATCAACCCATAATACAATATTTACAAATGACAGCTTCACACTTATGTTATGGCAACACGAAGACACTAAAACTATCAAAAACAAGGGATTACCCCCAAACCAAGTTTTCCTACACTCGGAAGTGCGTAAAGAAAAAAATATGGGGATAATATTAGGATTGGGGAAATATCAATTGGTTCATGCACAATGTCAGGAACAGGCAAGTCCTCTGGGTATTTAGATGCAAAGTGATCCAATAAAACTTGAGAAACACACAATTCTAACCCTAAATTAGGTAACTTTTGGAAGTCTAGGGGTCTAGAAACAACCTCTAAGTCGGGTGACTGATCTTGTGAGATAGATTTATCTATGGATATAGGCAAATCATCTACACAATCATCCACAGGGTCATCTATATATTCTGTATGGAACAGAGAGTCACTAACAAACTGATCATCATCAACAAATAATCTCTGGCATTCCAGAACTCTCAATCTTTGCTCCAAATTAAGCGGTATGTGTTTATAATACTTCTCTTATATCATTAGAGGTGATTCTTCACTTACCATAGGTGAAGCAAGAACTTCCTTATGCCATGACCGATTAATACATTCCCGAAGTGTCATCTTAGATGACGTCTCCTGAGAAAGAGTCATCATCCTCGAAAAAATACCGGAAAAGAAATACTAAAACAAAAAACAAGTAAAATCGAACTAAAAATCCTAAAAGAAAAATAAAAACATATACAAAAATAAGAATAAATAAAATTAAAACCTAAACTACGATTAGAAAATTAAAAATACTAATTACAATATACCACAACCGCTCCCCGGCAGCGGCGCCAAATATTGATAGGATTTTAGAATACCCTATATAAATAAACCGCAATTGCACAGTGTCTACAATGCAGACAACGGAAAGTACGGGTCGAACCCACAGGGAGCGGGGACAATACTGGAATCAATATCTCTAATCAACTAATCAAGAACAATATTTTTCGGAATAAAGTTAAAACAAGAAAAATAAACTTAACTAATAAAATAAATCAAATGGGAGAAACAATAACTAGGGTTTTCAGTATCCACCACTATTTCTATTTAATTACTGAAGTTGAAACATAACTCCTGAATATTTATGTATTGTTCGTTCTATCGACATCACCTATTATATGTATTAGAGTCGCAAATGTCACTGGGACGCCCTAAGCATGACGCATCAAAAACTCTGAGTCTCAGCATACACCATCTAATTGCGTTAGCGAGAAAATATTACGAAACTAATTATAGATTCACAAATAATACCTGGATATTCAAAGCATATCCCATCTAAGGATTTAACCCAAGCATGAAATATCAAATAAGTAGACAAATATATTTGCTATCATATTAATTATGCACATAGGTTACTGTATTGTACAGAACCGGTGAAGCAACAACTAATTTATATTTTCAAAATAACAATTGTATAACAAAAGCATGGAACATCAAAAACCTAGGCCAAGCATGTACCATCTAACGAAATCACAATTGTTTAATAAAAATTAATAAATCAATAAAAAAAATCATAGAACTAATCTTATTCAAATCATAATAGTCTGTACCAAATACTTCAATTTAATTGGTCTAAAACTTTTAAGTGGTTTCAACATAAACCCTAGCTACAAAATTAGTGAGACATGGAGATGTGTTTCTTAAAACCAATTAAAAATAATTAACAAATGTAGAGAGAAAAGATTAAACCAAAATAGATTAATGGTGTTGTATTTTTCTTCTCCGGTGTACAGCAGCCGCCAACCAACTCCAGAACAGAAACTGTCTTCCCATTCCAGAAGTACCCAACCAATACCTCCACCTGTTTTTCTCTCGGTCAACTCCAACAACAGCCTTCTCTCTCCACTCCGTCCTTTCACAAAAACCCAACCAATCACTATATCCCTCTAATCAATCAACCTTCTCTCTCAATCACTTTTCAATCTCGATCTCCCCTACTTCTCTCTCTTCTTCTCCCTAGTTTCCCTCTCTCTCCCCTAGGTTCTCTCTCTTCTGTCGCCTCCAATCTCTCTTTCTTCCCCTACGTACCAGACGCATCCCTCCTCTATATACCTTGTCTCCCCTAGGCCTTTTTTCCTCCTAGCCTTCCCTAAAAGCAAAACCTAGTCTGAAAGAAAAAACCAAAAAGAAAAGTCTAAAAGAAAAATTAGTCGTCTCCTCCTCTCTTTCCTCTGTTTCTTTTTTTTCTTTTATACTTTAACCCCTTACGTCACCAATGTCCTATTATTTTTGTTTTCTTGTTCACTGTACCTTCACACATCACAATAGCCTACTACACCGAACCACCCAAGCTTCTCTCTCATTTTATACCCAACTCCAAAAACAGAACCCCAGACGTCCTATCTCTTCTGTGACTTTTCTTTTACTTTCTCCCCTAACTCCACACATGCCTTGTCTCACTTTTTCTTCATTAACCGAGCCAAACTTAGCCTTTCAATCATAATACTAAACAGAAGCCAACCTATTTTTCCTCTTTTATTCCTGTCAGATTGTCATTTCTATTTACTTATTTTCTTTCACGTGAACTAGCCAGTACACATCATTCCAACTTGATTTCCGCGTAATCCAACCACTAGTCCAACAACTAACTCCACCTGATGCCTTAAGCCTACACCGAAGTCTCACCAACCATTTCTCCACTTTGTATCTCGTTTTCTGTCTCCAACGCACAGGTGTAGTTGGAATGACCAGTATCAAGTACATCGTACTTCTGCTCTGATTTGTTATTAATGCTCCACCACATATTTAGTAATTGAGTTCGTTTAGCCGTATCTATTCGTAACTTCGGGTTTTATGCATACCACCTATTAAAGCAATAAAATAGTAAAATTAGCATAACTAAAAGTACTAGCAAATATAAATTAGACGGTAAATATGTATGGATTACACCCGTATCAATTCCCATAGACAAAGAATTTAGTAGCCAACTAAATAGCATGTTTAGTGTCTACCCTTTCACAAGTATCTAGGGTTTGGAGTAAAAGGTTTTGTGGGTATATCTCTTGTAAACCCTCACGAGACAAAACTCATCCACTAGGGACGCCTAGGGGTTTAAAGGCTTGTTGCACACGCTAAGTGCAATCGCGATGCCTACGAAAGTGAGTTAGGATTTGTATTTTTTAGATTACATTTGCTCGAGACTAGGAAAATATAAGTTTTGGGTATTTGATAGACACATTTTTTGTGTCCTAATTGGCCTTACATATATATTGTTATTACTCAATTTTTGTACTAATAATGTTCTTTTGTAGGTATTTTTCTGAATTGGCAATGATTGAAAGGATGGATTGAAAAGTGTTAAAAAATCACCCTTCAAAAGTTGTAAAGGCACCCATAAATTGATAAAGGCACCCCAGAAGTTTTTTATAAATGCACTCATTAAGAAGTGATAAAGGCACCAACCTTCTTTAAATACAAATTCAATTTGGTGGGAATTTCTCTTCTCTTTAACTGCGTGAGATTTTGGAATTAGTTAAGATATTTCTTTAGAAGGATTTGAAGAGTTTAAGGAAAGAATAAACTTTTACCTTATAAAGAGGAGTTTCAAAGGTATAGGGTGCTCAAAATAACCGACCAGATCATATTTTCGCTAAAACAGGGAGGAGGTTTGTTCCGGTGTTATAATAGAATCTTTTTAATAAGACAAGGATATTGCTCTCGAGTTTTACAAAGAAACAACCAAGTCGTATTCTGTTGAAAAGAAGAAAGAAAATCAGTTGGGAGAATATTCAGATGAATCGAGAAAGAAATCAGATCAAGAGAGGAATAATATTGCTGAGGGTATTGAGAAGTAATTGAGACATGATTTGGGGTTGCATAGTATAAATAGGGGACATACAAAGCATCAAAGGGAGTTACGGAAAAAAAAAAACAACACAGAGTCACGGAGAGAGCCAGAATCAAAACTCAGGAAATTCAATTCATTTCTGCAATTTCCAAGTCCGAGGAAGAAGAAGAAGGAGGAACCGTCGTTGTAGGGTCCAATCTTTCGTTAACTATTGTTACCAAATTTTTCAAAACCAATACTTTTTGCAACAGAGTTTTCTACAGTGTCTGCAACAGTTCTAGAGCTTAATACACATCGAATGTGTCGTTCTTTTACTACACATACGAGCATCCTTTCTGTACTTCGCTCAGGGACAGTTCTTCTTTCACTGTATTTGAACTATATCGTTTAACAGCAAAGAAAATTGTAAGCTCTTTTCACTTTAATAAATCAATATGTTTAAACAGTTTTCTTTTGTTCTTTTTGCAATGAGTGGCTAAATATCTTCTCTAGGGCGTAGGAGGAAACTATTTTTGATGTGTAACTACTAGTTTTCAGTTTCTTTGATATATTACTCCATATTTGTGCTTTCAACGATTAATAATTTTCTCTTCTTTGAAAGCTTCAAAATAACTGCTCTGAATAGTCTTTAGGTTGTTGATATTTTATAAGCGAATAAAAATTAGATTTTTGGCAATACAATGAAAGTTGTAATATTAAGTTTTTAAACGATAAATCTTCCGAAACATGAGATTGGATTCAATAAGGTTTTCAATAATTAGAGAGTAATAGTTGAAGTGGTGATTAATTAGTTTTACAAACATCAAAAGTAGTGGAATCCGAAACCCTAGAATTTTTTCCTATTTTTTTCAACCAATCAATTTGTTGGGTAATTTCTTTAGATTTTAATTCATAAAATCCTTAAACAATTCCTTATTTTAATTAGGTTATTAATTATAAATATTATAAAAAATCTCCATGGAGAAACCCGTACTTGTCGCTTCTACTTTGTACTTGCCATACGATTGCAGCTCTAGGTTATTCAAAACCCTATCAGTGAACAATCATCTTCACAGCAGTTCAATACATTCCATCACTGGCATCCAATTCCACCGATCTCAATACCGTCTCCATTTCCCTCCCTACAGATCAACCCTTCTCCTTCCTTTGTGACCGAAACGAAATTGGAAAGATTATTCCTTAATTTAGGCCAATTTTGTACAGATTGATGTCTCGAATTTTAAAAGTACTTATACAGTACAATGATTGGCATTTAGACGAATTTATCTGATTAGCATCAGCCTACTCCATCATTTTCCCCTTTTATACATAAATTCGTTTTTACCCACAAACAATAGGTAATGATCTATTACCTGAAGAAAAATATGGCTTGATAAAATTATTAAAAGAAAACATAGACCTAGTTATTCGCCTGGAAAATGTCTGACATGCCAGGGATAGATCCATCAATGTTTTTCTATTCTTTGAACATTGCTCCATCTTTTAAATCTGTAAAACAAAAAAAAAAGATAGATGAAAAACTATACGATATTGTAAATGCTTATATCCATAAAATACTAGAAGCGAAGATAATCAGAGGACGACAGTACCGAGACTGGATATCTAACATTAAAGTTGTGATGGATCAAAATGGGAAGATCATAATTTGTATTGACTTCATAAATTTGAACAAAGCCTGCCCAAAGGACAGCCATCCACTTCCAAATATAAATCGAATAGTTGACGCAGTTACTGGTTATGCAAGATTGTTACTCATAGATGGTTTTTCAGGGTACAATCGAATACCAATGAATCTAACTGACGAAGAACATACAACTTTTATCACTGAAAAGGGGGTTATATTGTTTTACAACAATGCCTTTCAACCTGAAAAACGTAGGAAGTACCTATAATAGATTAGTAAACTTGATGTTCAAAGATATGATACATTGGAGTGCTATGTTGATGACATGGTATTTAAAAGTATGCACAGTATAATGTTCATTTGGATGATATAGTCAAAACTTTTGATATCTTACGAAAGTATAGCATGTGGATAAATCCATCAAAATGCGCATTTGGAGTTAAAGTGGTAAATTCTTGGGATTCATGGTGACTACAAATGGGATTGAATTTGATTCATTGAAGATAAGGGCAATACAAGAAATGCATCCTCCAAAATGTAAGAAGGATATTCAAAAATTCACAGGAAAACTACTGCACCTAACAAATTCGTATCAAGACTGTCAGATTGATGCAACCCATTTTTCAACTTGTTGAAGAAAAAATAAGATTTTTTCTGGGATGATGGATGTCAGGAACCTTAGATCAAATCAAGAAATATCTATCATTTGTTCATATATTGTCCTCATCATCCCCAAGAGAAGATCTATTCTTATATATGGCAACTATACCAACTGCAATGGACGTTATTTTACTCAGGATTGAAGATGGAAACAAGACACCAGTTTACTACATCAGAAAATCACTGACAGAACCTGAGATCAATAAAGCTCAGACCTTATATTTTAAGCTGGAAAGTAAATTTAGTAACTGAACATCCAATGGAGAATATTCTTTCCAAAGAAACAAAAATTAGAAGAATCTTAAAATGGAGAATATAACTGAATCAATACAGTCTAGGATTCATCCCAAGAAAATACGTAAAAGGACAAGTTGTAGCAAACTTTCTAGTAGACTTCCTAGTTGAAGATCCGATTTTCGATATGAGATCAGTGAATAAGTATCTGAAAAATTAAATCCAGAAAAACTTGTACCTAAAGTTGATGATGCAATGTTGGATACACCAGAGATCTGGAAAGTATTTGTAGATGGACCTTCAAACGGAAAAGGAGGAGGAGTAAGTGTAGTAATTGTTACACCAGAAAACATTTATATTGAATTCTCTTTCATATTAGCATTTGATCCAAGGAACAATCAAGATGAATATGATGTGCTTATACAGCTAACAACAAGTCAGGTGGGAGGAACTTTTAAAGCTAAAAATGATTCCATGAGAAAGTACAAAGACAAGTTAAACAAACTCGGTTGAGTTTGACAGTGTCAGCATCAGAAAAATCTCGAGAAACAAAATAAAGCATGCAGATGCTCTAGCTCTCTTGGGAGGGGCTTGTTGAAGGACAATAAACATTGGATTTACGGAAAAATCTTTGATCGAAGAAGAAACTGACGAAGGTCTGGTTGAAAAATCTAATCGAGCACAATCTCAAGTCGACAACTCTTGGATGAAATATATCTACACATACTTCAAAACTGGGATATTACCATATGATCCCAAAGAAGCTAGAAAAGCTTTGGAAAATCATTCAGATAACAACTGCTGGGAGAAGAAATGTACCGAAAATTATATTTTGGGTCATTACTGAAATGTGTGACTGAACAACAAGGGGAGGAGATTCTGAATGATATCCATTAAGATGATTGTGGAAACTATGATAAGAGGGGATCACTAGTAGATGAAGCGAGGTCACAAGGTTATTTTTTTCCAAACATGAGAGGTGCAACTGACAACATTGAAAAGACCTGTGATAAGTGTCAAAGGTAAACCTGAAACTGAATTTAACTTTTGACATTTAAATCTTTCAAATCTTATATAACATCTGGAGGACACTTAAGTCTTCTAGATAAAATCTTATTTCACATCTTGAAGGACACTTAAGTTTTTCCAGAGAAAATCTTATCTCATATCTGGAAAGACACTTAAGTCTTTTCAACAAAATTTTTATCTCACATCTGGAAGGACACTTAAGTCTTCCAGATAAAGTTTTATCTCACATCTGGAAGGATACTTAAGTCTTTCCATATAAAGTTATATCTCACATATGGAAGGACACTTAAGTATTCGAGAAAAAAATCGTATCTCACACCTGAAAGGACACTTGATTCTTCCAGATAAAATATTATCTCATATCTGGAAGGACACTTAAGTCCTTCAGATAAAATCTTATCTCACATCTGGAATGACACTTAAGTCTTTCCAGATAAAATCTTATAATCTCAAATATGAAAGGACACTTAAGTCTTTCAGATAAAATCTCACCTAAACATCCAAAGGGATATTTAAGCATTCTCAACTAACAATTAAATCTTATCTGCTATCTAAAATGGAAGATGGAATATCAGCAGTAGTATATATTACGTATCATACATATGAAACTCGGACGGTGATAATTAACACTATGAAATTTAAAACTGCAGGTATGACTATAAAATGCATGCCCAAACTCAGCATAACGTACTCAGTCCATGGCCATTTTTACATCGGGCGTTGGACATAATGGACCATTCACAATAGCACCCGGAGTAAGAAAAATATTTGTTGGTAGCAACAGATTACTTCTCGAAATGGGTTGAAGCAAAACCATATGCCAACATAACATCTAAAAATGTAAAGAGATTCATCTGGGAACATATCATTTATCGGTTTTGGATGCCAGTGGCATTAGTAGTTGTTGATGGTGGATTTTTACTGGAGATGAAAGCCGTAATATATACATGGTCATGTTGCAAAAATATAGAATTGTATATATATTTCTGGTTTCCTTGCAGAAAAATAGAATTGTATATATATTTTCGGGGTTCGGCTATGTTGAAATGGTGAGGTTCCTAGCCGAACTTCTCTCTGTATGCCAATTCTTTCAAGCTTGTTTTGTCCATAACTGTCGGATGACCCTATTCTTTCGTCGTTGGCTTTTTCTTTCAATTCTCTTAAAATAGAGGTGAGGCCATCTAGGTATTTACAAGTCACATTTGGTCTTTGACCCTTCTTTGTTTGTAACATTTTATTTTTTTCTAGTACTTTTAAAGCCATTTTCACTTCTTTTGGTCGAATCGTCCTAACATGAGAAACAAAATAAAAACAAGACTAATACAAGGTAGAATGCAAGAAATATAAATAAAACAAATATATAATTGACACTCAAAATAAGTAAATTATGTACTATCACCAATAGACTTAAACCCCTAATGAATACCTCATTTTCTTTAATCAAAGTACTTTCTTCCCTAAGAAAAGTATCTCTAATGTATTCTTGTGTATCAAGCATAAGAAAGGTATGAATGTTCTTACAGATATCAAACTGGATATGTGAATAGCTTATGATAAACTTGAATGAACTTTTCTTCATAAAGTGCTTATAAAGCTTGGTTTCAATGATAAATGATGCAAATAATTTTTAATTGTGTTACCGTTGTTTCATATTATGTGATTTTAAATGGTGTTCCTATGTATTTATAAAGCCTAAGAGAGGTTTGAGACAGAGAGATACCCTATTTGGGGTTCAGAGGCCTTAGGTCCTCTCAAAATAAGAATCTCTGGAAATGTATTTGGGAAATTAGGATTTCTCATAGAGTTCAGTTACTTGTTAGGAAAGCTATTAGAATTATATTCCTGCTAGAGTGGTGCTTAGTTCTAGACTCCCAACTGCTTATGTTCTTTGTCTTAGATGTCTTACCCATGATGTGTCTATTATGCATGCTTTGGTTTTATGTCTCTTTGCTAGTAAAATGAGGTTTCTTTCTTCTTATGCATTCATACTTCCATTTTTGTTGATAAAACGTTTCTACACGGGTAAATAATTTGGTTGTTAAATTCTACTTCTTCCTTATCTGATGAATCTAGTCCTTATTTGCTTTTATCATGTGGTCACTTTGGTCGAGTATGAATAATTTTCTTTTAGGTAACAAGGATGAAAACCCTGAATATATTCTTAAAAAAGTTTTGTTTATGACTATCTCTAGACATATTCCTTTCCAACCTACCTCCTCCGTCCCACGTATGTAGACGGAATATGTAAAATCTTTTAGATTAAGAAATAATTTTGATTTCACAAATATTCATTGTTTTCCCTGTTTTACCCTTTATCATATTTACAAAACTAGAGACATAAACTTAATTACGATGAACCCCATGTTCTTTGAACAAGGGTATATGTGGAAAAAAACTTTATTGGAATTAAATTTCTGTCTATCTAATGTGACAAAAAAATTAAGAAACTCCATCTTATATGTGGGATAAAGAGAATATTCCTTTTCGACCAAGCCTTAGAATGGATAAATGGATGCCCCTTCTTTCGGTATGGACTAAATACAATATTGATGGCGTCTTTAATCATTTTTCGTTGGCTAATAGTATATACTACATAATGTGTGACTATTCTCATATAACTATCCTTTGGAGGGTTTTATATGATGTACTCTCCTGAAGAAGTAAAAACTCGTTCTATTTGGGGTGTCATGAAGAAGACGGTTGAAATAAAACACTCTCATGTTATCATTAAAAATGATGCTAAGGATTTTATTGACATAAGTTGATCATTTTGAAGGAGATGGTCGTATTGATGCTTTATTTAAGGACATTCAAGATTTTTAAATCATTTTTTGTTGCATGTAAAAAAAATATTTATGCCTACAAATTGTAATATTGTTGCACATTCTCTTACTCGGTAGACAAAAGTAAATTACTATTCTATGTTTTAGTTTAGACCTTCAATTGAGATGTTGCCGGTTGTTGAGGCAGATCGGTAAGCCCTATGGACATTTGCTTAAAAAAATAAATAAATTGCATATGCACCGATGTATCTGCCATTTGTGCTACCAAAAAAACATCAAGGTTCAGATGCCGGCCTTAGTGTGCATTAACTACTAACTAGTAGCCAGATAAAATACAGGTGAGCTAGGAAATTCTCCGCTCGGCAAGTCGGACTAAAAAATATGTTTTGCAGCAGAGACTAGTAAATTGCAACTCCAGACAATTTTCTTGCCCAAACTCTCTAGCTTTTCTCTTATTAAACTATTTTCTTTCTGGATAAATTATAAACCAGCGTCCGACAAAGACCTTACCTACATTACAAATCCAAACGGTCATATTTTCATCAAATTCGAAATGAAATAATCTCTTGACCGTTTTTTCTCCATCGTCATCATCTTCCACTTTTTCCCCCTTTTCTCTTTAACCCAAATACGCTCCTCTTCTTCTCCCCCCCTCCCCCCTCTCACTCTTCTCAATCTCATTCTCTGATATTCTCTGTCTGTAAAACCCTAACCCTAACAATGAACATCTTCTAATCAATTTCATTTTCTGTTACTAACGCACAAAGATTCATATAATGGGTTGTTTTCTTGCTTGTTTTGGTTCTTCCAAGAATCGTAAACAACGTAAAGGAAGCCCTCGACGTCAATTAAGTAGAGGAAGCCCTCGACGTCAAGTAAGCCCTAATTATTAGCTTAACAATTGATGGGTTCTAAAATTTTGTTAGTTTTTTTTATTTTCATTCTGATGTTCTAATTAGCTTAGTAATTGATCTCTCGTTACTCAATTTATTAAATTAGGGTTCATTTTATCTCAATTTTTGTGCAGCGCCATGGTGGATCTTGTGAACCCTTGAAATCTAGTGTTATTATAAAGCAAGAGATTATAGTAGAACCCGTGGTTCCCGTCGCAGAATTTCCGGTCGTAGAATCAAGGTCAGTTACTCGTACTTCATTTTGAGTTTTCATGCCTATTTTAATGAGTAATTTAGCTAATTACTAATAACATGTTGAAATAAGTGTTCTTTTATTCTTGGTGTTTAGATTTCTTATTACTAGGTTTTGTTTTTATTTTGAATTTCGAGGTGGCAGTGAAAAAATTGAGGAGCAATTGAGCCCTAGCCTTAAAAAGAAAGTTGAGGAGCAATTGAGCTATGGTGTTACTAGAAAGAAAGTCACATTTGATCTCAATGTTAGAGCTTATGAAGGGGTTGCAGTTGAAGAAGTTATATACATATCAGAGAGTGAGGATGATGAGGAAGGAAAGGAAAAGAAGGAACATAAAATTGGCAAGAAATGGCAAACGGTATCTGAGGATAGTAACTCGTATTCTTCAAGTTCTGGGTCCTTCCCATCTAACCACAGATATGGAAATTGTACAAACAGCGATGATGAGTTTGAAGGAATGGAATCAGATGATAGTGATCTTGATGATGAAGACGACGATGAGGATGGTGAGGATGATGATTATGAAGATGATGAGTATGAGGAAAGCGAACGAAGATTGGTAGAAGCAGAATCGTCCGAGTCGTTTTTCTCTTTACCTATGGAGTCGAGAAATGCTGCAATTCGAGTAGGAGAAAAGGAGGTTAATTGTCCATTAAAAGTGGATAGTTCACTTGAACAGGAGAATAAGACTTTTGGATCTAAACTTCATGCTCGTGATAGGAGTCAATACATTCACTCTGTATTGAATCCTATTGAAAATCTCTGTCAATGGAAAGTAGTCAAGGCAAGAACACAATCACCATTACCACTCAAGCTTCAGAAGAAGGAGAACATCAATCTGGAGCAAGAACCAAATATGCCATTTAGTGCCGAGCCTACTTTCAAGCTATCATCTTTCAGTTTTAACCCAAATGTCAATAAGTCTAGTTCCTCTCCTTCCAAGGAAATAGCTGTTGATGCTAGCCTTTCAACCTGGTTGGGATCCTGTGAAAGTACTCCTTCCATCAAGAGCAGCAATGTTTCCATTGCAAGAACTGGTTCAGCTGAAGTAAACAAGTCTCCAAGATCGAATTCACCGTGTAGTATTGAAGAGAGACCTATATTGGGTGCACTCACTCTTGAAGAACTTAAGCAATTTTCTGCGACTTCGTCGCCGAGAAGATCACCAACTCATAGTCCAGATGACATGCCCATTTTGGGAACTGTAGGAAGCTATTGGAGTCGAACAAATCAAACTACAGATTCAAGCTCAGGCGCTTCGTGCAAGGGAATCCCAAACACAACCAGTAAATACAGAGAGGTACTTGTGAAATGAGATCTTTTCTGGGTTATTTTTCTTATATATTTCAATAATGTTTATTGACAATTGGATTTTGCAGGATAAGAGAGTGAACTGGCATTCAACTCCTTTTGAGACAAGATTGGAGAGAGCTTTACAAAGAGGTACTGCTGGAGCCTACACGAGTCAGTGGAGATAAAGAGTGCGAACAAACTCCAGCCCCTGTAGTACGAAAAGAAATTGTTGTGTACACGAGTGATTAGATACTAGATAAGTGTTGAATTGTTTTTTGTGTGTGTTTGTTACAAGAATTCATTGATTGAAGTTGTGAAAATCTGTGGTTTGTTAATGATATGAGATATGCACAAGTATAGTTTGGTTTATACCGTCATCTGTTATTCATTAGTATTGGGTTTATGATACAGTTAGTAAATATCCAATACATCAGTAGTGTTTCTCTGTTTGCTTTCTGCTATAAAGATACGGACCAAATGATACACTTAATCCTCACGTTTGAATGAAACAAAGAGGAAACAAGTACTGCAATTGCTGGAATAGGCTAACACCTAAAATGGAAATCATAAAACATGCACACCTCTAAAATTGAGAAATAGTTCACCTTTAGGCCAACACTAAACTTCTAGGATGAATCTTCATTATAAAATCATCACTTCAGACGGAGATTACATCATTCACCTTTTAACATCATCAAAACGCTAATTAAAAATGCAATTTACAGAGAAATTCAATCATCTATATATAAGGTTAAATTATTCAAAACCAAGTCATTTTTACAGGATGATTTACATGATAAGGAATTAATCCTCAAACAGTGTTGCCCCTTGATCTCAACACAAAGGGAGCAACAGACTGCATCAGCTAAAGTACATGTAAGAATATATAAAACTGTAGAGAAAGGAAATAAGAAAATACAAAATAAAATTGGGGAATTGAGGATTCAGTTGCTTGTCCGAAGACAGCACTATATCCTGCCATTAATTTGGTGAAGTTGAATAAGATCTACATTATTGTACAGATGCATGAATCTGAATCTTCCTCATCAGTGTCACTTGAATCACTGCAAGCAAAAAGACAAGGACATGATATGAATGAGGTCAGGGTAACATTGAAATTAACACGGATTCTAAAATATAAATCTGGAATGTATCCAAGTGTGATCAAATTGTATTGATAAATGAGTTTTTTGCAGTAAAAAAAAAAAAAAAAATGAAGTCTTATACATCGTAATGAACTATGATAAGTATCACTTACATCGTAATGAATTACATATAAGTAATAGTTTATAAGCTTCTCTAACTCTTAAAGAAGATACTACAAGCACAAGATTGGCTATAGAGAAAGCTTTCGGGTCAAAGACGATCAGGCTTAAATTATGGGAAAAAGGAATGGGGGATAAGAGAGAGAGAGAGAGTTCTTCCCTAGTTGATTACATTACATTGATCTAGTTTTCAGACGTTTTGTAAATTTACAAACCTACTTTGGAATAACATGCAAATGATTGATTGAATACAGTTCCAGTGATATTTAGTTGAGGAACTGAGGACTAAACAGGATTGCAAGTTCAAGATAAACATCTAAAATGCAGTACTTCAAATTCTGATAGCATTATTCTAACTACAAGAATAATAAGAATAGCATCATTTTGATTCATGACATACTCAAATGCTGTAAATAGATTTTACACATTCGTAGGAACAAAATATCCGAGAAATCTAATATATTCTAAGTGCTCCTGCAATGCTAGCACTGAACAATGAGCAACATTCATGTTAAATAAATCACCATTAAGTTCCAAAGAGGAAGGGTTCGCAAAACATAAGCAATGCAATAGATAAACGATTTGTCTACTGGCTACTGAGAAAGAACAGGTCTATTCAAACATGTTTGTGACATAACATTATATTTCCTAGTATTCTACAAGTAAAAAGTTGCTCTTTAAAGCAGCTGAATTTTACTTTGACAATGCATCCTGGATGGTAGGCAGAATTTTAACAACTAGATTCATGTTTTGTAAACGATTATAATGAAGGAAACTCTAGCAAGTGGAATTTTAGCAAATTATAAACTGGCAAGCCGTTTAAAACCAATATAAGAAAACCTAAGTTCGACAACCCAATCTTCATTTCCCTGATTCCAGTGGACAAATAACTATTATGTCTAACTGAGTACTGTTTTAAGATACATTATCCATTAATTTACTATATCATCTAATAAACCATAAGTACTGGCCTGAAATTGGTGACCTAATTTCATGTAAGAAACTAAACTATCCTCTTCAGCACAACGGAAAGATCCATTTCTTGATTCCTATCACCACAATTTGCATTCAATTTCAAGGTCAGATTAGAAAACAAACATCTATAAAAATTGAATTAAGAAAATGATCATACCTAGGTTGGAATTCCAAAATCTCTACAAGATTATTTCCGTCCTTATCATTCCACTGTACTTTTCTACGTGTCTTCTTAGACCTTTTCTTTGAAATTCCACCCTTTCTTGGTGATAACAAAGAACTCGATTCATCTTTCTCATTCTCATCCTCATCTTCTTCTTCTTCTGCTTCAACTTTCTCTGTATCTAAGCTATCCTTCAATGTATTGATAGTGCAAATATTAGGGATTTTTAAATCCGTATCCATTGATCACTAAATAATCCCACCACTACAAATCTCAAATCTAAATTAATCATAAAAACCCTAATATTTTATCCATGATTTTCAGTATTTTGAAAACCCTGATTTTGATTTGAAGAAGTAGGGCAATTTTTTGAGAATTTAGATTTGGATGGAATTACTGAAACAAAAATGGATTAGAAAAGTGTCCACTGAAGTCATCTAATCTTGAGATGTGAAAATCGAGAAGAAGAAAAAAAGAGAACAGAATTAAACAGTTGACTTAATATAAGATCAGAAATGATCGAATTTTTAATGGAATTAGTGGTTGGATGTTTGTTTGGTGGATATCGACAGTTTAGATGGGTTGGCATTTTGACGCGCTTAATCCAACGGTTTCACCTCCCAATGGGGCCTACTTGTGGTATGTTATAGTTTATCTCGTTAGCCAACGGGTTGGTGTTTTGTCCGCCTTTCTGCGTAAAGGTGAATACCGCTCCGGCTATGATGGTCAGGCTGGACATGGTACGGTTCTGGACTAAACCTGAACCGAAAGATACGGTTTCTAAGTTTTCGAACCGTTAAAATTGTGTTCAAAACGGTATTGTTTAAGTAGACCTTGCAATCCATAAAGACCTTCATTTCTGGTCTTAGTGGATGCTCAATTTGATAGAGTCAGTCTTCAATGAATTATGTCGGGACCTGAGGTTCTTCCCTTAAAGGGCTATTTTTCGTAACATAGTTTTCTACACGCGTAGAACCTTGGTTATCGTTTGTTAGTTTTTCCATCATCCAATCTTGAGGCCAAGGGTGTGCATCTAGAGAAGAGACCTCTATTTGAGGGCATGTTTTTATTTTCTTGTTGGATAGCATATCCGGGAGTAAAATATGAGTTCCTCCTCTGACCTAACCATGACATAAAAAGATGTTGAATAGAGAATCTAATAGGATGGCGATCCCTATGAGGTATTCCTCTACTAGCAGGTTTTTTCGGAAAACTCCATCTATTCTGGTGTGGATGGCAGGCATGCCTATATTTAGATCAGGTAGGACCTCTGGCGTAGCTGCTGTCACGTTAGGTATTGTAGCAGCCACGTCAGACATTTGTTGCACTACTGTGCTTGCGCTGGGAAGGACTACGTCCGTTAGGACCGAACTACAGAAAGGCTGAACTGCTTGTAATAATTCCATCAGATAGAGTGTAACCTATGACCATAAATCAGACAGTGACAAAGAGTTGAGATTGAGCGAAAGAGTTCCTACATTTCCAAAAAACTTGAATATATTATGGACTATCCGAGACCTAAGACCAATCTGCTCGTTTACCAAGTTCAGTACGCAGTTATAGATTTGCTCGACCAAAGGATTCAGCGGAAATCATACTTATCTATGACATTACAAGAGAGTTTAGTGACTCGACAAGCAGGAAAGGCCATTTATAGACTCGAACGTATATGAAAGGCCCGGACGGGACTCGAATGCAAAGGAGAGGGGATCCTCTTTTTATATGATTCGTAAGCGAAAGGAGTTGGCGTAGACGAGCCGATTATACACACCGTCGATTTCTATATCAACAGTAATATAAAAAAAAATTATAATAAACAAATCACGTAATGCTCAATCAAATCATAACAAGTTCATAGAACAACAAGAGAACTATGACAAGTTGATTTAGACTATCAAGTGGCCATACAAAACAAAGGAAATTAATCAATAAATTTCAAGCAATACATACCAATTAACAATTACAACAAGAGAATTCTAAGGCCGGAGGATGGCTGAAAATGAAAAGATTTTAAGGGATTAGATTAATCCGTTTAAGCTATTGGTTTCAGTTCGGCTTAAAAGTCCACCAAAACCAAATCAAGATCTAACAGTTTATATAATACTAAAACCATCCAAAGTGTTGGATAAATAGTGTGTTCAGTTTGGTTCGGTCTGATTTCACACAGTGGCGGAACTAGAAATATTATATGGGGTGGGCTTTACCAATTTTTACCCAGACTTAACCCAAAATTTAATAAATTTGAGCCAAATAAAAATAGGTAATAGAAAAGAAAAAAAAAATGTTCGGATGTTGGGAGAGGCTTCAGCTAAGGGAAACCGGGTAGTGCTTCCGCTCCTGGTTTCACGGTTTGAAACAGTTTTTGTACGACCCTAATGATAGTCACATACATAAAGCATGTGTCCCAACTTATTTATGTGTGTTGTCAACCAATATACAAAAACCATCTTTCAATATATGTTTTTTGAGATATTTTTTAAAAGGATTATAAGATCTGGATTATAGAACATGCAATTAATACATTAGAGTCATTGACTAACTTTGACTATCTAAATTGTTTACCAAAATACCCTTATAAAATAGTTAAATGACATATTATCCTGACACCAGTTAAAAAATTAACCAAATTTAACTGATCCTACCCATTTTGTAACTGACCCTTTTTTTGTTTGATCTTTACAACCATTGATTAAGAGACAGATGGACGGTTAGAAACTACTAGACCATCAAAAGTTTTTCCTTCGTTGGTTGAAATTGAATCTAAATGCTTCAAAAAAAAAATTGAATCTAAAATTAGGTTTTGGAAAACGGAAGAAACTCGAGGAAATTAGATTTCTGTTGAAATAGCAGTGATAAAATTAGAGCAAAAAAACGTTCTCAAAGTGGGCAACAGATGCAAGAGAAACAAAAGCATTAAAATCGATTCATGTTTCTGTTCTTGAAGACTAGCTCTGTATTGAATTGGAAAGTTGAAGTATATGGTGGTTTTCGTGGGGAAAAGGATCCATCAGTAGCTTTATTTACACTGTGCTCATTAAAAGAGAACAAAATTAGAGAAACTCAATGAAATCACTAGTGAAATTAATGGCAGATATTGGTTCAGGTATGGTTGATAAAGTTGCTTTTGTATTTACTTATTAGTTTCAATACCAGAAGCAACACCGTTGTTGTCAAAGAAGGTGGTATTAAGTATTAATTGAAATTGTTGAAGACTTGAAGTTGGTTTACACCGGCTGAAAGAAATCGCTGCTGTAATAATTTTGCTATGGATTTTTTTTTTTTGCAATCGCAATTGCTACAGATTTATGAAGATATGGTTTATCCTACTATGGTTGCTCGTGAAGGTTCACCTGTCAAGACGGAGGTTAGCTTCACCTTATTATAAAAGTCAAGTAACAGTCCATGTGGTTAATATCGGCCGTTACGGTCGCGATAACGGCGATATTCAAGGTCGCTTTAAGAGCGCGACGAATCTTCATATATCGTCGTATCTGTCGATATGGTCAAGATTCGCCCAATATTCAAGGTATATGCTTGTTGTTTAATCTAGATTTTTGGAACTTTGCACTTAGAATTGTAATATACTAATATGATCTCTTCTAAGTATGATTGTTAAGATTTTTGGTAATAAATCAACAAAAATATAGTTAATTCTTGGTATTCACATATATAAAAATTTGGATATAAGATTTGGGACTCCCGATATTTCACCAATAATCTCCCCGAGATATTGTTATCAAGGTGTCAAGGTCCCGGCCGAGATCCGAGATTAATTATATTGGTAACAGTTCACTTGACGGTCTTTAGTCAGTCAATGATCCTAATGCATCAACTACATGTTCTACGAGACCCTAATTAAGTAATAAATTTATAACATTTTTACAAAATAACTCATTTTTTTTATTCTCTATTAAAATAGAATCTAGGGGAAAACAGAAAATCACATTTATTATGCAAAGAAGACGTAAACAGAAAATTGAACCTATTACAAAAGGTTTAGTTTCTTTAAAAAAAAAAAGAACACGATCGATAATGTTTCAAAACAATGGAAAAAAAGGTGAATTGATCATAATAAGTTGCTTAGTGATTAAAGCGCAATGATAACATATTGTGAAACTGATAAAAACAAAGAAGAAGAAAAGTTGGGTGAGAAAGTGGAGAGCAGTTGTCAATAATATGTGTGTTAGAGCTTCCACAATGGTGAGGAACTATAAAAGCTAAATGCTATGCCAAATATGGCTTTTAAGTATAACTTTGGCACACTCTTGTAGCATAAAGTTAAACTGGACGGTATTAATATCAACGTCTGAAACCAGACGGAGTAATAAACTACGTTTGATTGAAACGCACTTATAAATTGTGTTTAAACTGGGACGGAGTTAAAATGTGCGTTTATAGTGAGACACACATATATAGTTCGTCTGAGAGACGGACGTAACTTAGTTTAGCATATGGAGAAATGCAGTTTATAAATGCGTCTGGAGAAACGGAGTTATACTATTGCTTCTGCGTTTTCTTCTCGCATTCTACTTGTTTTGCCTTCACGAACCCTAGTTCTCAGATAAAGAAGAAAAATTAGCCCCAAATTCAGAAACAATCCTAATACTCTGATTTAGCTGACAAACAAATCATGGTTTAGATGAATATAGCATTGTATAATCCAATCAGTTGAAAGGTATGTTTAAAACCCCTTGATTACAACCTTTTTTAGATTGATTCAGAACAAAGTTGATGATTTTTTTTGTGTTTATAGTTTGTTTATTGGTCGAAGTTTAATTGGGTTTTATTAGAAGCTCTTGGAGAAACAGGTATGAATGTTCTTCAATTTCCGTTAGTGTTTAGGGCATAACAATTGTGGGTTTTTGAAATTAGGGGTTTTATCTTTATATTCTTATCACATCAAATTAAGGGTTTTATCTCTGGGTTTTTGATATTAGGGGTTTTATCTGTGTTTAGGGCATAAAAATTGGGGGTTGTTGTATAATTGGTATAATTTGATGCCTTGTAAAACCCCAACCCCAACTACTGTATGAAATTGGAATGAAGAAGAAATGTTCTGTATGTTTATCTTTGTGTTCTTAGACTTAGCTTCTGTAGATTTATCTCTATTTAGCTTTGTTAAATGGTCGTTTTGTTGTTTTTGAAGTAAGATAGTACATAATCCATTCCTGTATGAAATTGGAACGGAGAAGAATGGTTGTTTTTGAACTCTCTACTATGTTCTATATTTAATGTATTAAATTGGAATGGTTGTTTGAATTGTATATATACTGAATCACCTTTATATGCTCCCAGACTTGTTTATTTTGATAAAGAGACTTGGTATTTCAGTTTATTCATAGGTATTTCATTTTTAAAGATTGTTTGATGATGGGGCAGAGTTAGCATTAGCCATAGGACATGTTTGATCAACACCAATCTACTAGTGTGAGTAATAAATATTTAGTATGTTTGTTTCAGAGTTTCAACAGAAGTAGATAACACAAAATGATCAATAAAAGAGGACGTTAACATTCCCTTCAGCCACAAAGCCTTTGGGGTAGAAATGAAAGACACAAAGTTATAATAAGTTTGTTTGTTACTTTGTTACTTTGGGATGTGCTCCTCGTGTAATAAACATACATCCAAAGGATATTGTTCAACTTTATTATTCAGATATTTTCATGTTTTCTAGGAAGCAACATCAGATATAAACACATCTGATATATCTGATATTTCTGGGCAAGGTAGTCTGTTTCAATAATCACGATCAAAGTCATGGTAAATTTAAGGAATAGTTTAAAAACTGTTCAAACTAATCTGTAACAGATTAGCAGGACACAATTAATTACAAGGATAACCTCATCTGTCCTTCCAGATACAAATGCTTGATAGGCTTTAGGCTTGATGTTGGCTGCTTCCTTCAAGACTATACCTTGAAGATCCCCGAGCCTAAATCCGGCGCCTTAGACCACTAGGCCAAACTGTCTTAGTGATACAATATCTATTTTGTACCTGTCTCTATAATTTGATATAAAATTTGTTAAATCTGTCTGTTGAATAACAATGGAGTTTACTACTTTTTCATCGTGTTGCATATATAGTTAGTTAAATCTCACAATGTTTACTGAACCTAATAACTAGGGTTTGTAAAATCAACTCTTACCCCATCAGGAGTGTCCTTACAAAGGAATATGAGTTTTTCTTTGTTGGAGTCTGATTGGTTACACCTTTTTAATTTACAATTAGTAATAAAGATGTCTGTTGTAAAAATACAAAGTATGATAACACTTGTTCACCTCCATGAGTTTACTTTGGTAATCAATGATCGATTGTGCATCTTATACTAAATGTGTAGTAGTGACACTGATAGTATATGAGTTGAATTATAGTAAAAGGATAGCATATAGACTAGTAAGTTGCAACTAACATGATTTAAAGGCCAGTGCATTGAAAAAACACCAGTTTAGTACTGTGGACACAACCACACTAAGGACGAAAATTAAGCAAAACAAATGATAGCTGTGGGATTTAAATCCACGCCCTTTCGGACCAGAGCCTAAATCGGGCGCCTTAGACCACTCGGCCAAACTATCTTATTGTTAAATCTATTATGTTTTTCTTTTCTGTCATATGATGTATGGTTTACTATCTACTGGTCAGCGTTGGAACTTATTGTCGTAGTTTTGTTTGGCGATAAGAGTTTAAGCTTTATTAAACTAGTATTTGTGATATTTGTTCCTCTATCCTATTAGGAGTTTCCCACAGAATATCGTGTATTCATTTTGTATATTCATTTATAGCAGCAAGTTGATGAGCAATTGCATTAATCTCATTAAGATCAGTTTGAAGAGAATTCGATAATGTTTTGTTACAAGCCATAGGGGGTGTTTGGTAACAATTATTATAATGAATTATGAGCCCATAATCAATTATCCAGCCCATAATCCATTATATAGGTGTTTGTAAAAATATATAAAAACTGATTATTTTAATTATAATTGAAAAAACTCATTATTTTCATAAGTAGAAAAAAATTGTTTATAAAAATTATCATAATCAAATTATTATTTTTAACAAAAATGAATTAGATTTTTTTCCTTATTTTCTCTAAACTATCAAGAGAGAGAGAAAAAAACAATAGTGGACTAAAAAAATGTTCTTAGATCATCATTTTTTCCTCTCCTCTTCAAGAGCATTTTTCTAAGATAATCAATTATTCCAAAAATATGTTTGTTAAAATTTATTAAAAAAATGATTAATAGCATAATCATTTTCAATTATATGATTATCTATAATTATAAATGATAAATGATAATCATAATTTTTACCAAACACCCCCTATGTGTACATTTCTGAAAGTGTTTTTATTTGATAATAAAAAGATTATTTGTTATAGAAACCTTACAAAAGTATATAAACTCTCGACACACTCCATAGAAACACTCATGCACCTCACATCCTTACATTATAGCTAGTTTTGTTTATGCATTGATGTGGTTGATTTCTGGAAAAATTTTAATTGTATCAGTATGAATGTGAGATTTGTTGTTATTAGTTAAATTGAAGGATTGAGCTTAGAAATGAAAATTTTATTGAGTGAATATGATTGGTCGGCACTGAGTATTTTGTTATGTTTGTCCTCTAATTTTAGTTTAAGAAATTTACGCTAAAATGGTGTATTTTATTTTTGTAGAAAAGCCATGTCTTCGAGATTTAGAGGTCGGCAAAAAATCAATCCCAGGCGTAAAGTTGTTTCTCAAACTGCCGGTGATAATGATGATGATGCATCTGGATATGGTATTGGTATTGGTGAATATGGAGGTAATGAATTTTTACCTAGGCATTTTAGGCTAAACCTAGACAACTATAAAAGAATAGTTGATGATGCACCCCATGCTTCAAAGAGAATCATCTTTACAGCTGCTAAAAGCCACTATACACATCGTGGGTCTCTATATTCGATTATTGATATTTATAAAAACTAGAAGGCACGTAGTCAGGCGGTTGTATATATTATTAACAACGCTGGACGAGGACGTCTTTTGAACATGGAAGTATGATAAAGTTCTCATGCCCTGATAGATTATATTGTTGAATGATTCTGGAATATAACCCACACTTTTCACTTTCCATTTGGTGAGATGGGATTTACGCCGCTTGACCGGACAATGCCGTTTGGAATAAACATTGTTATTGGTAGTGATATTCCCTACGACTCCACCAAGTACACCTTTGAGTACGTAAATACCCATGTATTTCCAGAGTTAAAAGATGAAGAGTAGACCAAGGAAAAGGGTATACATGTTCAATGGTCCATAGATGCATTGACACTGGCATTCTTAAAGGAATACTTCACTCCAGCATACTTAGATAGGTTGAGTTCAGATGTGAGCCTTGTGGATAGAGTGGCAAAATCTTTTTTTTATGTTTTGTGGGACAATTCTTCTTTTCTAATACGAGTAACTACATTGATGTTGGATGGTTAGCCGCATTTGAGGATCTTAGCACTGTTGGAGAGTATGACTGGGGTGGTGCTGCTTTCCAAAGATTATATGTGTCACTTAACTACGCGTGCAGGAAGCAGAAGTCGATTAATGGTCAATTCCACATCTTAGAGGTAAACTAATACATACCCTTGATTGAAATAATCAAGAAATCATGTTCTTTATTTCTACGTTTGTATTCAATTATTGATTGATTAATCTAGTGATTCCAAGGAATAATGGATTATAAGTTTGTGTTTCATTTGTTGGTTGTTATGACTTGCCAGTTCTAGGGGTATGAATATCTTGGCATTTGTCGACCAAATATTTCACTGACATCTGCAACCGAGGATGAAAGGCCTAGATCTTCAAGGTGGAAGCAAGTAAGAACGCTGTTAATATACAAATCCCTAGGAAAACACTTATTGAGCTCAGGGAAGATGATGTGAATTGTCGTCCGTGGGCTACTGCCACAACTGTTCTTCAAGAAGAAGATGTACGAAAGGCTATGTAACTTTCCAATAAAAGGGTTGTATTCAATTTTCCCAACTTGGATGTGAGTTGTGTTTCTTTATTTTTTTATCTGGCGTGATTAAAATTTGTCTAATCTCTGTTTCTTTTATAACTGTGGTTACCCGGACTTGTTCCTATTTTGAATGTAAACTAATACTTAAATTTGTACAGAGTATACTCTACTTAGGAGATCGTTGTTGGAGGCAAAATAATCCCACTATAAAAATTCCCAATAACCCACCAAAAGCACTCTGTGGGAGTAGATATTTGTTGCAGAGAGTAAGGAACGATGATGGTTGTTGGCATGATGCGAGATGTTTTGTACATATAGTAACGTATGATGTGTATCTCAAGTATTGACAACATATAACTAATTTAAATATATTTGTCAGTACAATTGATTGGGAAGTTGAAGTACATGGGTATGAAAATGATATTTATAAAATCGACGTTACGAAGCCTTTTCGCCATGTACCACTACCGCCTCAAACCCAATTACCTTATGTAAGTATTTTTTTAGCATGTGATGGTTTAATTTTCCATATAATTTACTTATAATTAAATTTTCCTATATCATCTCATTTTTGGATTTCGTTTTTTATCTCTCACTAGGGACAAGTGTATACAATGCTTCAGGAAATTTCTGATTTCATCATGCTTTTCGACTAGTGAATACCGATGAAACGAGAGATAGGATGAACATGCTAATGTCGAAAGATGAACAGATACAAGCTAAAGATGAAAAAATACAAGCTCTTACAACAAGGAACAGTGAGTTGGAGCATAGAATGACACAATGGCACACTTTCAACCAAGACCACCAATGATAGGTCAGGAATCACAACAGTCATCTCACAATACTTTTGGATTAGGAAGTTTTACAGGAACAATGCCACCACAAATATGGGAACCACGTGACTCAATATTTCTTCGGGGACCATTAGCGAACACCAACTCGGCAGGCTCAACTTCTATGATCCGTTCAATATTGCCTTTTCAACCTCCACGGGTTACAGAGACTGATGGTACATATGATAATTCAAATGTTTAGTATATAATATTATTTCTTATTAAAACGTTATTCTTAGTGGATCCTATTATTGTCGGTTAACATATATTAAATGAAAAATCTTTGATTGTAGAATGTTTTTTACGAACGGCATAGCTTTTATTCCATGGTAAACTGACCAACTATACAGAAATAAAATGTTGAACGACTAACAATAAAATAAAATTATGAAAGGCTACTAATATATTTTCTACCTCGAACGTTTTGTTAAAACACCATATTTAATAATGTGGCTAATTTTTATTCATTCCTTGGAATTAGTAAAGTCGTCAAATGACAAAAAAATATTAAAACAAATACAAACTATAGGACGAGGTTGTAGTGAGATCTCGTTTTCGCCGGAGACACGGTTGCACTTAGCATGTGCAACAAGCCTTTAAACCATCGGCACCAATGGACAAGATTTGTCTTGTGATGGCTTACAAAGAGATATATCCATAAAAAACCTATAAATTTAAACCTTCAACGACTAGTACGACGCCCTAGATGACGATCTTGACGTCGTCGAAGAACAATCAACACAAAAGGGTTGTATTCTTCCATCACCCTTAGGATCTCGAAATAAGGTTGGTACCTGAAATCTGAACCTTTCCATCTTCTCCATTCCTCCAGAGATATCACAACAACTTCTTCATCAGTTTCATTCCTAATTCTCCTTTCATTAACCTTAGTGGTTAAAGTTGAAAAATCTAGTATTGCCCTTGTTATTTCCCTATATCGACAAAAAATACCAGCTTTGTTCCGGTTATTGGGGTTATCGGTTTTATTACAGAAGTTAGCATGGATGTGTTCCAACCAATCCATGTTCATTGATTCATTCATCAGACGTTCATGGCCCATTGCTGGATAATATAAAACTAAGTTTCGACAAAGAGATAAATCTTCCATTATGGTAAAATTTCAGCATTAATACTAAAATTTTTGTAAGCCATAATCCTAAAACGCAGAGTTAAAAATAATTTTTCAATTAGGATATTTGCAGTGTGGAAGGTGTAGTTTTAAAATGGGAACGTGTGAGTATATATAGGGCTTTGTTCAATGGATGCGTGCAAACACTGACGACTAATTATGAAAGGTGTTTGGTTCACGTGCAAATATTAAAACATGATATAGAAAGAAGTGGCTAGTCTCTTTTTTCCCAGACTGGTGGGTCCATAATAACAGTCTATTCAGTGGAATCCAACGTTTCAATTATTTACTTTGTCAATCTTAAAAATATAAAATAATTAATAAAAAAAGTACTTTGATTGAAGTACAATTAACAAAACCATACTCTAAACTTTAAACCCTAACTCGTTTTCGCCGTAGACACGGTTACACTTAGTATGTGCAACAAGCCTTTAAGCCATTAGCCGGCACCAATGGACGAGTTTGTCTCGTGAGGCCTTACAAAGAGATATACCCACAAAATCCTTAAAATAATTAATTCCATTAATCTTCATCGGAATCACCATCGGGACGACGATAGAAACTCACTCCAGCAACAAAATCAGAGAAGTTTTCCTTTGCAAATTCATAGCACTCCTTAAATTCAAAATCCCTCCCCTTTAGATGCCGATATTTCATTTCTCCCAGTCTCTCTCCTACAACCATGAAACATAAACTTGAGTGTTTATTTTTAGGATTAAAAAACATATCAAACAAGAATAATTAATAAAAGGGCAAAGATTTACACGTATTTTCGTTCTTAAAGATTCAGGATATCTGCAATTCTCAAAAATACCCTATTGGATGCCCATATAATCCACCAAGCCTTGCTGGATTACTAGATATCTATCATGAATGTTTTGCATCATCCTTTGGAGAGCAATTCCATAATCTCTTAAATAATTGTTCCATACTCGGACCCAGAAGACTAGTGGTTCTACTGCTCCTGCACACACTTCTAGACGAGTTGTTTGAGTGATACAAGATTTTATAATAACTAAATCTTTCTAATTATCAAAGTTATCCATTGTTTTAGTAGATGTTTTGGTTTGAATACCAATGAAGAATTTGATAACTTACAATAAATGGAGATGAGATGATATGATTCTAGGTTTAAGTGTGTGTTGTTTGGTGTAGATGTAGTGAATTTATATGGAAATTTTTAAAATACTCGGTTCATAAAGTTATATTTTTAAGCGCAACATGGAAACACCTGTCTCGGTGTCATTGATACGTCTGCTCATGGTTCAGGATCACTTTAATAAAGAAGACTCGTCTAGAGGCTACAATTTTCTATATAATTGAATCCCTTGTGTTGGTGTATGTCCAATATCATTCAACAAGTTCTAGGAAATTAAAAATGAGATTTACTTGTGAAGAAGATGTCGGGGTCGTGGAAGCCTGGATTTCACTTACAAATTCTGTGACTGAAGGGTCATATGCAAGTGAAGGAAATAGGTTTTCGGAACGGGTATTTCAAGAATTTGAGTAACTTACTGGAAATGGTAATAATAGAATAAAGATATCGGTTAAAAAAAGATTCATATTGATCAACAAGGAAGTTGAAATTTATGCTACAATAATGGCTGAAGTAAACTTTAGACATCCAGGATTGTTTTAAGAAAATCGAGTGAGTATCCCAAAATTAGTTTAGTCCTTTTACCGTTTGAATACTAAGTACTTTGAATTTGTAATACTAAATTTTTCCCTAAATTTTTTCAGAAAATGAGAGCTCGTATCCACTTTCGTGAAGGCACAAAGAAACAATTTACATTTGATGCATTGTATGAGCTCTTAAAGGATTGTGTTGTCGCGTATAATCCAGAATGAATATTTCAATATAATCCAATGAGATTCCCGCATGTAATGCAAAATAAATATTAAGGATGTAATCGAGTTTTGTTTTTTTTAAATGTAATATCTATTATGGTGATTTATTAATATATTATAACTTTTATCCGGTTGGTTTATTAATATATTTTTTTAAAATAAACAAACCATGGTGTGGCCTCTGCTAGTGACTGTGTCCGTATGGTGTGGTCTGTTGTTGGTGTAGTCTTTTCAAAAAAATAATGCATATTAATTAGATATTTGGTATTGTATGGTCACTCCTAAGTGACGTAATGGGTCATGCTGGGTTATCTCCAGTACTTTGTCCACCACTACCAAATTCAATATAAAATAATTTAAAAAAACAAACCATGGTGTGGTCATTTCACATGATTGTGTCTGTATGACCAAGGAGGTAATAATCCAGAGGGTAAAGGAATGGTCTCTGATAGGTGTAATCATTTCAAATATGTAGGTATGGTCTAGCCAGATAATAATGCAGAAAAATCATGGTGTGGTCTCTTCTTGTCTAACGCATGGGGTAAATGTTTGGTCTCTGATTGGTGTAGTCATTTCAAATGAATAGCGCAAATAAATTACATGATGGGTATCGTATTTTCTAGCCAGATGATTGATGTGATTTTAATATAGTGGTAAAAATTTCGATACTCAAACTTGTGAAGATTCGATTTCTAGACCTAATTTTTAATTAATAAAAATAAAGAAGATTAAAACAAACTTGATTTCAAATTGATGGGAAGAACTAGGGCTAAAAATTTCACCATTAACCAATATTTCAAGTGATAAAATCTTACAATTCCTATATTCAACTTATTCTAAATATTGCCAAAGTTAGGTTTATGAAAGAATAACTGTAAATCGAAAGTATGAGACATCAAAAGTTTAAAAATAAGCATGACCCATCAAAACAAACCACAATTATTTGATAAAAACTATTTTTTTTCAGTTTAATTTAAAGCAATTAATAATAAAAGAATTGTAAAAAAATAGATAAAATATAAGTTACCATTTAATTATTGGAAGAATGGCTTCCTCTTTCGCCCCAGTGATGGTGATTAGCTCATTGTATTGGAAACACCCTCAAAGTAGATTTTCATTGCTCAAAAAGTGTTTACAAAGATGAATTAATAGTAACACATGAGAATGGAAACGCTTATAAGCGTTATAAAGACTTATTCTCTGCGTTACAAAAGAAAGAAAAAAAACAGAAGAAAAGAACGGACTTCAGGTGCTTCAGAAATACAACTGCTTCAGTGACTGCGCCAGCGACAGTTTCTGAGCGCCTTATGTTCTTCACCTTCTTCTTCACCAGCAGCAGAAGTGTTTTCTCCTAATAAACTTTATTAACCGATAAGGACCCAAAGAACAAGTCCAAATCACTCTCAAATCTCGTGATATCCTAAACAGAGAAGAACTCGGTTTTTCCGTCTAGATTTATTCCCGTTGCCAATTTTTCCGGCTGAAACACGTCTTGTGACGTGTATTGATGTTAATCTGGTTGTTTTACTTCACTTGGGTAAATCATAATTACCCCAAATCACTTAAAACACGGTTGCCAAACAACTCAGAAAACTTCTCACGTAAAGATACTTGTTCCCTCCATTTTCGGTTTCAAATTCAAAAGGGAGGTGCCCCTAATCCAAGAGCCGGGTACCTTTATTAATTCTGCCCGGGTGCCTTTATCAACTTTTCGAGCCGATTTTTCCACAAATATTTATTTCTCAAAAATACCTACAAAGACATAAAAAGCCATAATAAGTACAAAATCGAACATTATCAAAATAGATAATCAAGCGCAATTTAGACACCAAAATGTGTTTATCAATGATAATGCAGAGAGTTCATGGTGTGGTATCTTTTTGGTGTAGTCATGTCATATAATGTCTGTACGGTCAATCCCAAACAATGCAGATGGGGCATGGTGTGGTCTCTTCTAGACTTTGAAAATATGTCTGTAAAAGCCCAACAAATGCAATCACCTTCCAACCAACACTCAATTTTCAAATAATATCCAACCACCTTTAAACCAACACTCTACTTAAAAAAGTTTACAACCAATAGAGAACTATTATAATAACGATGAAGACATTATTCAATCTTCTGATACTTCTTACTCTTCCGATGATAATTCATCCTCAGATGATGATACTATTGCATCAAGCGTGAACAACCAAGCAATCACCACGGTTTTTATTGGGTCAAATATTTATCGGATTCATACTCGTATGCAAATAGATAGAGATCACATTGAAGGGTCCAAACTCCTTTGGAAAGATTACTTTTCTCAAAATCCTACTTATCCTCGTAAGACATTTTGTAGAATATTTAGAATGCGTCGAGATTTATTCAATCACTTATTATTAGATGTGGTGTCCAAAAATGATTATTTCGTTCAAAAAAGAGATGCTTGTGGTCAAGTTGGACTAACACCTCATCAGAAAATAACAGCAGTTGTGAGAATGTTAGCTTATGGATGCGCAACCTATACGATCGATGAATACTTACGTATAGGAGAAACAACAGTATTGGAAGTGACCCGTAAATTCTGTAAGACGATTGTGCAAATATATGGTAAAAAATATTTACGATCACCTACTCCGGGTGATGTTGAAATGGTACTCAAGGAAAACAAAGAAAGGGGATTTCCAGGAATGCTAGAAAGTGTAGATTACATGCATTAGAAATGGGATAAATATCTGTCGGTGTACGCAGGGGCATACACCAGTTATAAAGGAGATCCGAGTGTTGTGTTGGAGTCCGTGGCGTCGTATAACCTATGGTTTTGGCATGTATTTTTTGGGATGCCGGGATCCAACAATGATATTAATGTGATGAACTGTTCTTATATTTTTCGAGATCTTGTCAACGAAAGATCAGCACCAGTGAGCTTTGTCATAAATGGAAATCAATATAATATGGGATATTATCTAGGTGATGGCATATATCCAGAGATTGCACCTATTGTGAAGACCATAAAACGACCCGATACACAAAAGAAGAAAAAATTTGCAGCGATGCAAGAGAGAGCCCGGAAAGATGTTGAGCGAGCCTTTGGAGTTCTGCAACTTCAATTCTCGATTGTTAAGCAACCTGCTAGGATGTGGAATCCATATGTGCTTTCTTATATAATGCAAACTTGCATTATTTTACATATTATGATAGTGGAGGATGAACGACGTCCAGGTACATGGCCACATGAATATGACACCCACCGTCAAAGACCTCCAGTGCAAATTTCCATAGAACATAGTCGCCAACTTCATAGATCATTAATTGAGCAACGACTTAATATTGTGGCCGATAAAAAATATTCATTTTCGCCTCCGAAATGACTTAATCGAACACGTATGGAACAATTACGGAGATAACTGAGAAGTTAGGGAGACCACCACCGCGCAATCAATCTTCACTTGAATTTCCTATTGTCTAACTTTTTTTTTCATGTTCTTCTTTTTCTAGTTGTCTGGTTAAACTGTGTGTTTATCTAATGCTGTCATTTATATTAGACTTTGTTTTGTTATGCCTACTCGTTCGTGTTTTTCTAGTTTACTTTATGTTTAATAATAAAAAAAAAAATAACTGTGTGTTTGGTTAGAGGGAATAAAATCACTTTCCCAGGATTATAATTTTATTCCCATGTTTGGTAAACAGGAATAGAAGGTGGTTAGGAATATGATTCCCAAAAAAAATAAGGGAATACAAAACCCATAGGGGTGGTGGGTTTAGGATTCCCCCTCTCCACAGAATATGATTCCTAGGAATGGGATTCCTTTCACACCATCCATACACGACGTAAGTTAACAACAAGATTTGGCTCAAGGAACATAAAACATATTTGAGTTAATACTACAAATGAAAATAATTAAATGGGATTACAAATACTTAAACTGATTAAAATAAAGGTGTCTACTCAGATTGGTTTGATTGGTTTCTACTAACACACTTTTGTATTATCTCTTGCCTTAGTAGTTCATGATAATATTTTTGGATCTGATCGAACCCAGATATATCCACCATCATTATGCGATATTCTTCTTCATCTGCTTTCTTTGCATCAAGTCTTGCTTCTCTTTCCCATTTCAAAGATCCATCTCTGTCTCTTGATACAAGCTCATATTGTTTCATTGCAAGCTTCATTTGTACTTGTTTTTTGTAATTAATATTGAAATTTTATTGTTCCTTGAGCATTTCTTCTATCACTTCCTCTTGGGAATTCATTTTTGCTTTGCCTGTCTTCTTTAATTCTTTTACAAATTTTTTGCCAAGCGGTCGATCATACGTATTATCGATGTCGGTTGTATCTATACCTCCTATAGACACCCCTACTGCATTGGTGTAGAGGTCGGTTTGAGATTCCGATAGGTCATCATCTTGTTCTTCTTCACCATCGTAGCCAATATCATAGGAATCTCTGGCCCAATCGAACACTTGTGTCGTATGGGGTGAGAATTTTGGAGACTCTTTCAAAATTTGGTAACACTCTTCATGCTTAAAACTCTTCCCCTTATTAGATAACCGAAATCGGGTAAAAGTTGTGGTCATCTGTTATTGTTTCAAAACTATTAAATGCATTTACATGTAAATAATTATTAGATGTTTAATAAATAACGATCCCTTACCCTCGTAGTAGGTTCCCATCCACTCTGATTTTCTTTATCGATCTCTACTAATTTTGAAATGAACAATGAAACTTCTTTAGGTATTACGTGGAAACGACTCTTAATTGACCCTGGAGTCCGTTTAGGTGCATAAGGTAGTTTTTCTTTAATTTTCCTTTTGATACGTAACCACGTCCTAGCTTCCGATTGATCACTGCCGACAACTGGTCTTGACCTACTGACAAATAAGATTCGTACATAGATACATCTTCTATTGTTATAAAACTAGGACCACGAAGTTCACGAGCTCTTTGAAAAAAATTATTTTAGGAAGAAAGAAATTGTTTCAGGAAGAAAGGAAGAAAGAAATTAGGAAGAAAAAAGATGTGTAAAATTTTCTAACATGTCAAGTTGTTATTTAAGATCAGGAATTGAGAAGAGTCGTCGCCCAACGTTGGGATTTATTTCCGAAACACTAAATGAATTATAAAGCTATGTTTCTTAAGTAGACGAAATGTAAAATAACATTTCGCGAAGTGATGCAGTTAAAAATTGCGTCTGTGCAAACGTAACTCAAAAATACGTTTAAACAAAAACACTGATTAAAATTACGTTTGGGACGAAACGTAATTATAAGTTGCCTTTTATCGGACGTAGTTTATGAGTGTGTCCAGAACAGACGCTTTACCCATTGATGTTTAAACTTAAAACGTACTTTTACGTCCCACTTTCAGACGCGATATCCATTTACGTTTCACTCCAAACGTAATGTAAAATCCGTATATTTATATTTAAAAATTCTCAAACCCAGTAGTTAAATTTAGGGACCAAATTTAGATTTTTTTAACTTATACAACCTTTATCAACCCTAATTGGGCCCCTCATTTTTATCATATTTAGCTTATAGCAACACCATTGTGGAAGCTCTTAGAATTACAAACCTTAAAGTTATACATAAAAACATGTATATACAGGTTGCAGAATATATGGTATCCAAGCATGTTAAAATCTTAAAGTTATACATAAAAACATTTAAGTAAATAAGCTTAAGTCTATAACACTTAGGAGAAAATTTACGAAATGTCTTAAAGAAAAAAAAAAAAAATCTCATAACATATTGAGCTTCTTATCTGATAATAAAATTCGTTGACAATCTGAAACCCTTTAATGAATATGAATTAGTATACAAAAACAAACCACCTTGTAAAACCCATGTTCCATAAAAAACAAATCCTAAAGAGAAAAACAAACTTCAGCGAATGATGCCGAAAGTTTATTTATACGTAATATAAAAACATGAAAACGAGCACATTCGGGTAAACCAGATAATAACTCATAAACGGGGCTAGCTGAACCGTTAAATCATTTGTCCATTACTGAATTTTCCATTAAAAATGCAATATCAGCAAATACAAATGAAAACTTATATTTATAGGATCAAAATATTACCTAAGAAAAATCAACATTAATAATATCCGAAATGCGCATACTACCCGACTAGTTTGAGGGTTATTCCGATTACCCGGTTAGTTTGAGGCTTACTCCGATTATCTGAGGCCTACTCAATAAGTTAAAATATGATCATTTTGAAGTAACTTTAAGAATCCTTTATCCACCTATTTTTGTTAATGCTTAATATGTCTCTAGTTAATTAATGTTTATTAATCATGTTAGTTGTGAAATTAATTAATGTTAATGAAACTTCAAAACATGAAAAAAATTAAGAAGATTTGATTTTTTTAAAGAACACCAAACTTAAATCGGTGGATACGATGGCATATATATGCCGACTTTGGGTTGGTATTCTTCATCCACTAAAAACATTAGAAATCGACGGTTATTAGTTATAACCTAAGAACCATCCAGAAAAATGGTTAACAAGAATCGGTCGATATGAATGTTCATACCATTCATATCGACCGATTATAGCCTAAAAACTAACAGAATGATTTGACATTTTCTTCACCAGGAATCTGTCGACATGAATGTCCACATCGACCAATTGTATCCTAAAAAATCAACGAAAACCTTTTTTATTTCCTTTAACCAGAACCGATCGATATGCAATGTTCACATCGACCGATTCTAGTTTGATGTTCTTCGTTGTGTGTTGATGTTCTTCAACAACGAAGAACATCAAACTAGAATCGACGGACGTATTTGTGCATATCAATCGATTGTTTAGAATCAGCTAATGTGAACATTCATATCATTCGACTCTGATTAAATCCAGAAAACCAATTTTTTAAAAATATTTCAATTTTGAATGCATGAGTCAATTAAAAACCTAATTAAGAAGAATGAGTTGATAGAAATGTACATGAGAGAGTGAAATTGAAATAAATTTGACTTAGATTTTTAAGTTTTTAAAGTGGAGGTAATTTAGTAGTTTCACTCTTTTTAGACATCATTTATCTCCCTTATCTAGATGGGCGTAGAATTTGGTAGGCCTCAAATAATATGAGTAAGCCTCAAACTAGCCATGTAATATTAATATTGATTGTTAAATGAATGAAAATTTGAATATGGGGTTACCAGAAAAAGTAAGAAACAAGAAAATATCATAAAATGAAGCAATTGATAATGAAAAAAAAAATACAAATAATTGTTTTCTTCCATATATATACCATATTTTTTATCTATATTGAGATGGATTTTTTAAATAAACAGAAAATGAACATAACAATTTTTATTCTTATTGGAACTAGAAAAATAAATGCTGAAAAATGTGTTGTTAATGATCTTCTAACTGATTTTATTTTTGATCGATAAAGAATTTGGTGGTGATAATTTTTTTGTGTAATGA
>JAJJMC010010614.1:3630413-3645636 GCA_023531435.1 Papaver californicum
TACTATTACTATTACTAAGAGCAATAAGAAGAACAGTACAGTGAATTATCTCTTTCAAAATGAATGAGTGACTATGAGAAGGAGTGATGTTACACTATAGGATAAAGTAAAGTAGAGAGACTAGACGGTTGAAGTTTCCCCGTCTAGTATAAAAAAAGATCTTGTCTTGGATGGGGAAAGATCTCCCGTTTAGGAGTTTATCTATTTTTTTAATTAATAACCTAGGTAGGATCCGCGTTTTAAGAGTTTAATATTGAAATAGATACCCAGATGGCTGAAGTTTACCATCTAGTGATTTTCTTATCCAGACGGTTGAAGTTTACCCATCTAATGAAGACTAGCAACCACTCCTTTAATTGAATTGAAGGAGTGTATGAAAGAATTTGGGTGAAAAATACTCTACCTTCTACCCATAGTAAAGTCTAATTTTCTTCTTTTTGATGAAACTTATTCACTTTAAACGAAAACTCTCATCCCATAATCCTTACTCTAATAAGATAACGTGTAATTGAGTTCAATACCGATGTATTAAGATATTCATACTTACTTGATTTTGAATATCCGAGGAAGAATTGTACTTTGATTAATTCATTTCGGTAGAACCCAAGAGGAATTCATGTTTTTAGTTTCATTAACATTTTTTTTCCTTTTCTCTGTTTGTCTTTTCTTATTTGCAATTGAATTTTCTTTTATAAGGGATTTTTGAGAATGTTGCCTATAAAATGGTTACCTTTGCGTTGGGTACCTAACTTTGTCCTATTTGATTTTAGTGCCCAGTCAATATATGACTTTTTTGACCGTGCAGACCATTTTGTTTGAAGTTAAAATTTTGAAATGACTAATCAAAATCTAACTTTTATTTTATTTACTAAACATACCTTATCTTCTTTATATCCCCACCTTTCATGATTTTCTAAACATCATATTCATGGATTAGAAAATATGGTTTTAAATTATTATTTTTCGAAGGTTCAATGGAAGGAGAGAAATCGATTTTATCATCAACATGATCATCATTAGCAACAACAGCAACAGGCACAAAAGGTTTGATTCAACTTGATCTAGAACTAGGACCAGGACTGATGACAAATGGAAAATCAGTTTTACTTTCTTCGGTTACAAGACTTTGAACATCAAGTTTTGAACATCAAGTTTTAATCTATAAGCACATGGCTACTACTGACTCCTTCATGCATGTTCCACTTGGCTCGGGGGATATAGCTCAGTTGGTAGAGCTCCATCCTTGCAATTAGGTCGTTGCAATTACAGGTTGGCCCCTGATTTGCACCAAGGACGAACACTCATCGTTTACGACATGGACTACCAGGGTATCTAATTCTGTGCTTTCCATCTACTAAGTACTCACATTAACCTTCTTATGTTATAATGTTATGGTTTCGATTACAAACATATGCTAGACTTTTTCATTTTTCCTCGTAGGTAGTATTCTCGATTCCCTATCAGATCTAATAAGAAAGGCCTCTGGGTAATTAGTGATTGTTTTTGAGGAATACAATATAGGATTTTCATCTATTGAAGTTATGGATTGTTTGGGTTTGATTTTCCCCTGTTGTTTCTCTAATTGGAAAACTTTTTTAATTATTTTCGGCGAGAAGAAAGGGTCTGAAAGAGGAGAAATTGAATCTGGGTCTCGGGTCTATTTAAAAAATCCAGGTAAACTTAGTTTAAATTATAATATTTTGATCGTAAATCTGGAGCTATCCAACAGTACACATATCATGTGGTATATTGTTAAATTTGGGGATGTTAATGGATCCATATTCGCTAGGTAAACATTAATAATTGAATATAAAATTGAAATTATAAACGGTCAACTGCTTATCCATTAAGTCAATTATTTGACCAGGACCTACTAGGCACCAAACTTAAATTTGGACATCAATACCATTTTATAGGCATCATACTCAAAAAATCCCTTTTATAATGATAGGCAGCGCCACTTTGAAAGGTAAAATGCTCATCACATCCACATTGTTCAAAACGCCAATGTGCCCTCAACCATCTTAGGTTTGTATTGTGCATAGGGCTTGGCATTCGGATCCCTAGCCGTTTAAGGCTAAATCATAGTTTGAAGAAGTTCACTTTTTTTTTTCTCATTGGCGATGAAGCAATTTACAAATCAGATGAAAAGATCTTTCTAAATTTCATTTCCTCTAATTCGAAAGTCCTCCTCACTTGAGGTTGGGAATTGGTTTCAGATGAAGTGCTTCACAAATGTTTGATGAAAGGGCAAGGAGAATTTCCCATAATTGGTAATTTATTTATTTACTAGGGTATGACCCGTGCCGTCATTCTAAAGTGTGTTCTTTTAAAATTTGCAAAATATCACTAAGAACCAATATCACCCCATTAGATGTTATTTTTTTAGTTTATGCCCACAGAATCATAAATCTCAACATTAATGTAGTTTACTCAATTTGGACTCCTAACATATACCACCATATGAGCCCATTAAGCCTTTAAAATAAAATAAAAAATGAGTCATTTTAGTTAACGTTAGAAAAAGAAAACAAATCATACGAAAAAACTGTATATAGATACAATCGAATAAGATGTTCAACATGAAAGGTCTGTAAGATTGTTGGATCATATTAAAGGATTACAAATTTTTCGACTACTAAAAGGCCAACTATACTTGTTGTAAAATGAGCAATGCTACACAAAGGAAGGTAATACAGTAGTAGATGAGCTAGCCAAACAGGGAGCAAGGAGTAACCCTTCACAATCAATGGTGGAGTGACTCTCCAGATTTTTTATTAGGGTGACGATGATAATTGATAAATATCCTCCTCCTATTTTATCGGTATGAATGTGTACAAATGGATTGTATGCCTACTTCTCCCTGCTTCTGAATAATGTGATAAATTTTACAACAATAATGTGGGATGCTCTATCGCTAGAGTCTACCCAAAATATTTAAATGCAAACATCTCTTTTAGCTAATTCACTGCTTTGGATTTTAATATGGTAAATTCCGTGTGATATTGTATTATAGTCTCTTTCTATATACTTAAGATGCTACGTAGTATTGAGGCTTTTCTAATTTATTTTATGTAGCATATATACATGATCAAGTCGTCTACAACTTGGGTAAAATGTGCATCTAAGTTAAACATGTATTAATTATTATGCGGAATCATAGAGTTATAGTTCTTATATACATATGGAATATAATGGTCACTGACCCTATATAATACTTTTGACCCCTGAATGAAAACAACATCCATACTCTAAATGAAGACTATAGATATCAAATAAAAATCATCACATGCCTTCTTCCCCAAAGGAAGACATTCCCCATTACACCCACACTGCATATAAAATAACAATGATATCTATAAATTAGAAGAATCATCAAATGGGGATAGAATAAGTAACAACACCTAATTATTTCAGAAATGGAAGCTACGGTACGCTTGACTAACCAGATAATACACATTTACCTGATCTAAAGAGAGTATAGGCAGGAATTTGTGAATCATAACAAACATGATGGTAATCTTTTTAGATATACCGGACCACGTAAATAAAAAAATATTAGGTGATCTAATTAACTCATTCGATGTTTTTCCCATATTTTTTTTATTTCTAGTAATACTGGTTTCGGAAATTTCACTCATTCTGTTTATTTTAAGATATAGGTCTTACAGATTTTGTTACTAATATATTCTGATTTTATATAAATTGTCATTTGTAATTCACCTTTATTTACTCCCTAATTATAACATCATATATTTAACTAAAATGTGTCAAAACCTAATCAATAAGTTTAATGGTATCCTGTAAAATTTGTTCGTGAAGTATCTTGGGATACCATTTATTCCTGTTAACATGGTCCTTATTCAACAATGTTATTGGATCCGAGACATATTTTCGTATGCATATGTGAACCTCATAAGTCCGTAACTTAAACAACTATCTCTTTTCCATTTATAGAGACATTTTCCTTCTCTGTTAGTATAAGTGGTATCGTTTCAGACATGGAAATAAGAGAAACAATCAGTAAATAAAAATGAGTGTTCATTTTTTTTTTTGGAACCCTATTAAAGGGGCTGCAGACTTTTTTTCAAATGGGCTTATAGGATGACAAAATAGGATCATCAGGAAGTAAACCCAAAACCCCCTTGTCTTAGTCTTTTTCATAATACCTAAAGTATCATAGATTAATTACTAATAATCAACTTAATTAGTTAAACTAATTGAGATTAGTGATTAGATTATATTAATAATTTTTTATTTTTTAAATTTAACTTTTAAAATCAATAAAGGGGGTATACGCCCCCCCCCTCACTTTTTTATTTTCAGAACTTTTTACGACTAGGAATTCATCAATTCCTAGCCGTAATAAGCCTGTATATGAAAATGAATCGGTTAGGAATTAATCATTTCCTAGCCGTAAATTTTTATTTACTCGTAATAGCCTTGTACTCGTTATGAAAATAAGAAATTTGTCATTTTCCAGCCGTAAACAACAAAAATTACTATCTACGGCTAGAAAATGATTAATTCCTAGTTGTAGATAAATTACTAAGTTCAAATCAGCCGTAAAATACCTAATGGATAGGAATTCATTATTTTCCTAGCCGTATATGGACTACTTACGGTCAGGAAAAGATGAACTCCTAGCCATAGTGAGTGTCTACAGCTAGGAGTTCATCTATTCCTATCCATAAGTAGTTCCTGAAACTGAAATTGATTTTTTTTCTTAATCTCATCATGAATCATGAGAAGAAAAGAAAAAGAATAATATATATATGAATAGTTGTTAGATTTAGATTTATTTATGGAGGAGGAGTATTTTTGACTTTCGCTATAGATTAGGTCCCCCTATTCATATCTAGGATATTTGAATCCTATGTATCCCCTTTAATAGGGTTTTTTTTTTGAAGCAAAAAATGAGTGTTCATACGAAAACATTGTTATTATGCTTTAAAAAAGAAAAAAAAAGAAAAAAGAAAACATTAGCGGATGAGTATTTCAAAGTGAATGTCCAATCTATATTCTATTATATTAATTGGACTAAAATGAGCCAGAGAATCTTCTATGTAAATTTAACAATCCTAAATTAAACCAGTTGATTATAGGGGAAATTAGTAGCGGTGTTAGAACCACTTCCATGCGTCCATATCGACCACCAATCTTATTTTTATGGCACGTAAATAACTAACTACGTAGAACGAATATGATTTGCAAAAATCATCCAACTGAATATTTCGATAACATATATTTATGGTATGAGTATGAGTATGATATGGTTAAACTTCATATAAATCTACTGATTGAAGTTAAAAAAAAATATAGTAGAAAAGGAAAAGAGATGTAAACATGTTTTCAAATATGATATGGAATAAAAACCATATTTCTTTAAAGATATATATCATTTAGAGTGTTAAACAGTGCCATAAAACATATTTTCATGTAATGTGGAAGATATTACATGGTGTTAATGTCTCATTTGAAAAATGAAAAGAAAAACTGTGATATTACTTGTAACTTTTCTCATTGTAATCGTTTAAATAAATCTTATTCTATTTGATAACACATATAAACCACTCAATCGCTTCAGTGAACATCTTTATTTCAGTAGGAGAAGAATAATTG
The DNA here is from genome assembly GCA_023531435.1 of Papaver californicum. Taxonomy (NCBI): domain Eukaryota; kingdom Viridiplantae; phylum Streptophyta; class Magnoliopsida; order Ranunculales; family Papaveraceae; genus Papaver; species Papaver californicum. Next base: position 3,636,036 of record JAJJMC010010614.1, read on the forward strand.
TCATACATATCATATGTTGTTGTTGTTAGTAGATAACTTATTTTTGTCAAGTTTATGCGATAACTAGCTTCTAAACTTCGGTTCGAATTTACGTCCCATAAACCAAAAGAAAGTCTTCATCCATCTGTCTTATGAAAACTTCAATATACCAAGGTAATTCAACTCCACCCACCACATGGTAGTGATGTTTTTTCCGGCCGATTTGTTTTTGAATAAAAGTTATAATCAAGATCTTTGAGCATATATATACCCTGTAGGCGAAGAAGTGCACGATGAATACAAAATAATCATAAATTAAATTAAGTACCTTGAGATATGTTTTAGTTCCTCTTGGTAAGTTGCTTTGACCATGCTGAAATGTAATTTAGCAAACTCAATTAGAAACGGTTCCATGCCATCTTCTATCATTTTATACGTATTTATATACCACCTGGTCTTTATTCTTTGCATTCTCCAATGTATGGGAAGCTCTAAGGCATGGTTTACTAATCTTTTCGCAATCGCCGTCTCAATGTTTGCTTCTTTTTGTTGTTGGCCTTTCAGTAATGATACGTACCCCTTGAGAAGTCCTAACGTGAACTCTGACTTCTTGTAAAACCTCCTCACCTTCGACAATGTAAAATGAAGCTTCATATACACTTTAATATCCCCTCAAGGGCCTCAACGTACTTTGATGTTCTCCATGCATGCCTTCACATCAGATCCTTTGATGATCTTGTCTCTTCGAGAAAGCTCTTAAAACGTCTATATCTCATGCACCACCAGATATTGAAGTTATAATTGACTAAAATAAAAAGGAATTTATGCATTAAACTAAAAATATAAATACTATATAAATGGAGGTCTGGCATACTAATAATTTGATTGCATGGTATCGCACCTTTAAAATTTGAATAACTCGGTATCCAAGTCCGGTGCTGGCAAAAATCAAGTGCCAAATAAAGGCAGTGCCAGAAAGCCTGCTTTAGGAAAGCAACGTCTCGCTAGGGGGTGCAATTAAGCAAAAAAAGAAGAGTTTGGAATCCCAATTTTTAAAAAAATTTAGACTCGCGATCCAACTAGGCTGGGTGTGCAACTACACACCCATGCCATACACTGGCTCCGCCCCTGTGCCAAATAGAAAATAACCCTCACGATTTAGGTAAGACTCCTCCCTTTGGCTTTTTTTTTTGATAAGATTTGGCAATCTTTGGTCCATAAAATTGAAATCAGATATCCGATTGTACATCATCTTTAACTAACATAAGACACTGCAAACTCACAGTACGACTGAAAGATAATAACCTTATGGAATGTGTTTGCCCTATTACTTACAAGAAACCTTGGTATACTAAGTCACAGCGCTCGGGTGAATAGATCTGCTTCCTCCCAATCAATATCTTTGTCCTTGAAGGTGGCTTCCATTGCATTTTTAATCTCATTTTCAAAATGGTAACTGAATCCAAGCCATTAAATTTTTTTATCAGCGGCAACAGATATGATGACGACGATCCATTATTGACTCTGTTGATGATCATTATGCAAGAACATTATGTCTTTCTTGAGTTTTTCAGCTCGTTTACCATACTTCGATTCCCTCTACATATTAATGCATAAATAACAGTAATAAACTAGATTTAATATATCGATCGAGATAAGTAAATATTCATAGCCCTTAAGGAAAATAAGAGTACAATCCTTAAATATTTAATAAGAATTACCAGTAAAATAATACCTTATTCGTTCTCACTATAGCAGCGTGGCGCAGTGATTGATATTCAAGAAAATGAGAAACTGCATTACGTATAATCAAAATGAAAGTATGTGTAAGTATATGATAGCCATTACTTTAAAAGAAGATGATGCAAAACCTCTATTCAGAATATGCAATTTATAAACCAAATTCACCCACCACTGATACATAATTACGTTGTTCAATCTGGAACACATATCATATTTTTTAAATTGTAGTACTGGTTCGAAAACTTAAAGAGACTACATTTTTGAAACTATGAAGCAACCATTGTGAGGTCCACCCACATAAGGTTACATTCATAGCACTTCCAATACAACAAAAGTTGAGAGATGAAGAACAATCCAGTTGTTCCCCCGCTTAAACCATATATATGTATCAATAATAATAGTTATGTTCTTACCGGACCCCCATTCTTCTTATCTCTCTGGACATCCAAATCTATCTCCAATTTTAACCACATATGCTTCACTGTAACTGGCTCAAGGTCCTTCAGCTTCAAGTGAGCACATCCTATGAGCTCAGCCGCTCGAATTTTGTAAATTGAATGTAAGCAAATTAAATCAGAAGCATAAAGTTAAGCAAAGTACCAAGTTGTAACAACTACCTAAGCGTCTGAAAAAAATTATTAAATGTTAATCAGAATGAATAACATAAATTAACGGTGTGAACCTAAAAGTATCTTGGAGGCTTGAGCTGTTTGAAACAATATAAGCCAAGGGACTTGCAAATAAGACTCTACTTGCAATCCCCACTCTACAAATTTTAAACATATAATGTCAGACACTGTTGTGAACTACAACAAAGAATTTTAAAGGGGAGAATATATAAAACTATTGATTATATATCCTGCTAAATTTCATTTGTTTAAGAGATCGAGGAATAAAGCTAATAAAAGTGAAATGCCTATTATTCTAAAGGACGACAATGTCGGATATTTTCTTACCTTTCCAACACAATTTGATATCCATGGACGTTGGACAATGATGGTCAAACTGTTCCACACAACATTTATAGGTCGGAAAGTGCTTGGACCTAACTGGCCTGATTATCTGATAATAGTTAATAAAGAAAACAATTTGGGATTTAGGACGTATAACTTATAGTAAACTCAAAAGTAAAATATCTCAAAAACAATAAGAGCTAAATGAATAAAACCTTGCAAGTAGGACAAAGTTGAGACCAATTTCACTTCCAAATAGAGGAACTTTTTAGGTCAATATTCAACAACGGATCCTGGAACATTCAGGAATCAAATGTAGAAAATCAACAATATGTGTAGTTTGAAGATGTGTCAAAGATGCATTCACAAACGTTAAAACACATACTTCGACTACTATAAAAAGCATATAGGTGTGCCTAGAAAAAAAATGTAACAAAATCCAATCTATTACACTAGGAAAAGAAAACGGACATAAGACAAACATATATCTCAGTTCTAAATATCTATGGTAAATTAAGTAATAGTTAGACTGAATAATATTTTTTTAAAGTAGATCAATTTAATATGCAGAATCAAATTTGATAAAAGGTTTATTTTTAATGGCAGTTGGCCTGTTATAGAAGTAAAGGATATCAAGGCGCGAAGGAAATATTCACCTAAAATTCACATTGCACCGAATCCATAAACACGATGCATCAACAGCCAAGCTAGCCTTCTTTGGGTTGATGTTAACTACCTTCGGCAATGACATAGACCAATCTCTACAAACAAAAGCAACCAAGCCATACCTGAATTACATTTAAACCACAACTCAAGTTGTTGAAATAAGATTGTACATAAAACCATTTCATCTAAAGGAACTGTATTAGTTTACTAATACAAAATTCTTCATTGTAAAACTCAACAAAACACTGGGGATAGAAGATTCTTAAATCCATTGGGTAATCTTCTAAAATACTTTTTGGACATACAGAGAGAAAGAGCTCACTTGAGGTTTACTTTGCAACTTTGACCCCTTGGCTTACAAATATATTATGTTACAAAAGAACATACTGATTGACATTAAATTTCAAACTCGAAAAGATTACCTTTGACGACAAAACTTTGATATTATCCTTAGCTGCTTCAGAAAGATATATCTAATAATTAGGTGAAGATGTATCTAATAATTAATGGCACGCATCAATAATATTTTTTAAGGAAAATGTAGCAAACCTTTGCATCAATCTGAAAGAAAGCTTTGTTTCTCGACTCTGATTTTCTTAAAAGATTGGAGCCACGCAAGCATGCAAATATAAACTTGAAATGATTCTGGATTATGAACATATACTTGGGAATATATTTTTTTTTCTTACTTGAGAATGATAAATCATTGTATGGGTTGGTCAAGAAAAAGACCAATGTATTTGCAATAAAGTGATCTATTATGTTTTTCACTTCACATCCATTATATTTCTTTTTCGATCAATGTAATCAATCATTCAATCTTAAGGACAAAACTATTAAAAAAGCTTCTCTAATCCTGAAATCGAGGAAATATTTCGACTAACACTAACTTACATGAGTCATGACAATGATTTTTTACTCCTCACAAAATTACCATGTGCTGCAGAAGCTCCACCACTATGTGTATTTGAATACACTTATTCGTCAATTAAATCCTTCCAGTTCCTACCAAAAAAAAAAGAAAATCAATAAATCAAATTAGGGTTTCTCTAACCATTTCCTCTGTTTGTTTATCAAATTTTAATTTGAAACTGAAATTTACGAAGCTGACTAATTTTCTCACCCTGAAACCCATCGAAGAAAAAAAAAAAGTAATCAGAATGATTTAGTGACTCTAATTAGGATAGAAAAAAACCTAAGAATAACAATAATTCGCAAATCCTAATTTCCCTTCTTATGAATGAAAATAACAACAATTAACAATCAATGGCTATAAAAAGCATTGCAAATCCGAAATCTAAGGTTTACCTTTTCATGGTGAAAATCAAAGCCTAAATTGGGAGAAAAATAGAAACTTAATTTGAGATACCTCAAATGAGTAAAACATTTCCATGGAGCAACTGATAAAAGAAATCAATCAACAATTTGGTTTACATTATTAGGTATCGTAATTATCCGCATCAAAATCTAGCACTGATGTGTTGAGTTCATTCTGTCAATTATTCAAGAGTGTTTGAATGGATCAAGATGTTCGAACAAAGATGATTCTATAGGACGATGGAGGAGATGAGGTAAGGGAAATATGAACATGTAACAAAGGAGGAGTCCTTCTTGGTTGTGTTATGAATGAGAGTGAAGAAGGGGTAGATGAAGTTTGTTGTGTTGTGACTGAGAGTAAAGAAGGGGAAGATCAAGTTTGTGAAACGGAGGGACCGAGGAAGGAGTTAATGAGTGGATTAACGTGATCAATTATCAAATAGAAAAGGAGATTGTAGCCGTCTGATTAGGGCGAAAACATGGATTACTTCTCAGCGACAATTTATGTATAACAAAAACTGAGAAATAACATCCGTTCATCGCTGAAAAAAGGAGGCTTTGGACGGTCGGATTGGACTGAAACCATTTATTTTTGTAAGACAAACTAGAGCTTTAACGGCACGGGCACCAATTTTATGTGAATGCTTTGTATTCAGTATTTCACGTGATATTTGCCTTTATTGATAGCCAGTATTTTGTATTCGAGTGATTATCATCTTTGTTCCCAAATGTACAATCATCTTTTTCTTCCCGGATATAGTCGTCCTTAAATCAACAAACAAAGTTTTTGTATAGTAATTCATTTTCCATGTCATATTAAAGTACATAGTAACATAGATACATAAGTAAATCACCACAATGACTTCATAGAAATACAAAAACTACCCATCAAAAACTACAACTTTCCTATAAATTTGTTGGGTCATATATAAGCGATTTAGAATAAGTATTAACACTCATCAAACTCCTCGATGTGTGAAAGGTGAAGTTCAAATAAAAAGATTGTACTTGGGTCACAGAACAATCATTCACCTATTCGTTAACCAAATTCAATTTTTTTGGAAATGCTAAACCATTATCCAAGAGAAGAAAAAGATATGGTTTTGTACCCGTTGAATAAACAAAGGGCGAAGAAAAGATAAAAAAAGGTTGAAAATTTAGCTCATAACCCTGCAGCCAAATCAACAATATAAAGTCAGTAGCGCCATGTAAGGACATATGCACACAATGATCTAAAAGTGCCCTGTCCAACCAACCTGTTTGAGATATCAAAGATGAGCATCCCTTGTCCCACTAACAGGTTCAAAAAACTCAAACCTTGAGATATAAAAGATGAGCATCCATTGTCCCTCTAAGAGCATCTCCAATACAAGGGGTTAAGGTCATCCTAAGTGGAGGTCTTATTAACATCTTTTTTTTTGTGGGTCATTGCTAAATGACAAAAAAAAAAAAAAGGTAAAACACTTTACCTAAAGTTCATCTCCAATCTCTAAGGGTGTCCACAATGGAACGATCAGACTAAAAGACCAAAGAATAAAAATTTTAGTCTTTGGTTCGGCCCAAGAACAGCCGTATATGGTTCGGCGGTGTTCTAGCGATGCGCCTGGTGTTGGGCGGTGTCCCAGCGATGCGCTTGGAAAGATGGGCGAAATCCTTGGATAACTCTTGCGCGAGACAGAATCCTAGCGTAACGCTCGATGTGGGGCGGAATCCTAACGTAACGCCTGGTAGTGGACGGTATCCTAGGACCACGCCCAAGAGACGTGCAGTGCCCAAGAATCACGCCTGATGGGGCGAAGTGCTAGCATAACGCCTGAAGGAGTTGTACATGTGCGAAGTTACCGTGTGGGATGAATGAGATGGGTGGTGTCCTAGTGCTCCGCCTGGGATTCCATGCGAGTTGCTAGCAGCCCGCCCCATTCTCATTTCCTTCTTCTTCCGCCGAACCCTATTTTTTTCTCCTGAACCCTTTTTTTTTCAACACCAAACCCTCTTCCGCCTCCCCTCTTGAACCCTAAATCTTCCCAAACGAAATCCCAAAGACCCGCCTACGTTTTGAGACTCCGCTCAAGATTTTCTCCAACATCCAAGCGTAATCAATCAAGGTAATTTATTTAGTTTTTTTTGTAAATTATATAAGTTTTGTAAATTAAATTTAGAGTATATTTTATTATTAGGTTTTGTTAGTTAAATTGGTTATATATGTTGAATGATTAAACATGTGATTATGAAATTGAGATATTTAGGTTTTATTAGAAATTGTAATTATGGAATAAGGATAATTTTTAGGGTTTATGAATGTTGTAAATTGGGTACAAAAAATTGATGATAATTTGTTGAATTGAAGATAGAATTGATTAAGTTGTTGTTTAATTTGAGTTGGGTGATGGTTAATTTTTTGATGATTGACTAGATTGTTTTGAAAATTTGGGAATTTGGAATGTTTATGTTTTAAAACCTATGTCTATGGAATTATATAATTGTGGAATTTTGATGATATTTGGTACAATTGGGGCATTGATATTGAAGTATTTTGTTAATGATGAATTTTGTTCAAGAATGTTTGACTTTTGTATGTTGGTACATATGATTATGTAGTTAGATAATTACTTTTGTAATTATGAAATTATTATGTTTTTCCTTGATTTATTGATTATTGTAGATTTTTATATTTCTGCATTGTGGGGATTACTCTTGATTTTCAATGTTGTATGAATTGTTTTCCCAGATGTCGAGCAGTTTCACGTCCATATTTGTTGGCTGAAAGAAGAGGGCCAAGAAGACTAAAATCGTCGAAGATTTAGATGAAGACCATATTATTGAAGAAACGATATAATTCCCGGGTTGGAACAGTATACAGTTGTGGAAGATACTGAGGGTGACGCTTCCACCAATATAACGCGTTCAAGCGACGTCAAATTCAAGTTTTCACATCGTGGTTCCCTCAAATCAGTCCTTCAGACCTATAAAGGTATTGTTAAACATAGCCCTAGGGTCAGATATATTGTTGAAAAGGGAGGATGGGACCTATTACTTAGCATAGATGTAGTAGATTCATCGCATGCCCTTATTGACTATATTTGTGAGCCTTTTGGGAAACGAAAAACACTTTTCACTTCTCGTTTGGTGAGCTTGGTTTCACACCCCTTGTTTGGGTAATGTTGACAGGAATTAGTATTGGTATTGGTAGTCCTGTTCCGTATGACTCAGGGAAGTTCCAATTTGAATATGTCCAGGAGCATATTTTTCCTGAACTTAAAGATAGTGCGGTATGTAAAAGAGAAGGTATTCCCTACCAGTGGGTTTTAGATGCAATTACGGTTAAATTTTTTATGCACATATTTTGATCCACAAATATTGGTTGCGGCTAACGATGATAGTAGACTTGCTGATAGAGTGGCCAGAGCGTTTTATATGTATGTTTTGGGTGAGTTCTTCTTTTCAAATACAAAAATCTATATTGATGCTGGATGGTTAGCTGCTTTTGAGGATCTAAATGCAGTTAACGAATATGACTGGGGTACTCCTGCATTTTATAAATTGTATTCCAGTCTTGCTGTATCTGGCAGGGGACAAAAGTCATTGGCCGGAACCTTCCAAATTTTGGAGGTAAATTTGTTAGTGTTATTTATAATTCTTTTAAATTGTTTTTTTTTTGTTGCTCAGTTATTTATTCCATTGGTTGTCATGACATTCTAGTTTTGGGGGTACGAATATCTGGGCATTTGTCGACCAAAGAACCCTTCGCCTGAAAGTGAAAATGAGTGGCCTAGATGTTGTCGGTGGACGGGTAGCCGGAGGAAGAGTATTGACATTGTTCTTTTAAGGAATTCTCTGAATCAGTTGTCTGTAGACGACGTGACCTGGCAACCGTGGGAAGCTGCGATCATGGTACTGGAATCTGAAACTGGACGGAAAGCTGTAGAGCTCTCAGGGAAAAGGGAAATATTCTCTTGGCTAGACACCGTGAGTTTATAATTTATTTCCATTATGTTTTTTATTTTCTTTGCATTTCGGTTAAATGATTGGTTTATTTGTTTATTGTAATTTTCTTGGATAAAGAATAACATGTATCTCGGAGATCGGTGTTGGAGGCAGAACAATCCAAAATGGGGCGTTCCTAGCAACCCGCCTAGTTTTATTTCAACTTCAGCAACGACGTGGTTGAGGAGATGAGAGAAAACTGTCTGGTCCCTGCAAGTGAGTTTGTACGTGTCGTGAACTATGATCTGTATATGGATTGGCGGCATGTGACTAACTTGTATAAATATGCCACAAAAGTCAATTGGAAGGTTGAAACGTACTGTTATGCTGGTAACCGTATTAAACACAACATCCAACGTCGTCGTGAACATGTACCCATTCCGCCCCCACAACAGCTACCATATGTAAATATACAACAAAAAACTGTAAATATGATTTTAGTATACAATGATGGTTCAGAACTTGATTTCATTTTTTTCATCAAAGGTCACGGCTTATGATTTAGTTCAAGAGTTGTCTGATTTTACCCACGAGTTTCGTGAATTTACGTTAAATAAAACTAAGGAGAGGATGGACTTCATCATTTCCAAAGATGCAGAAATACAGGGTCTACGAAATGAAAACAGCATGTTGAACTCACAGCTTGCCCATTTTCGTCAACAACAACCACCCATTGGGTTTGGAACGTATACTCAGAATATGCCACCACCAATGTGGAACACCATGGATCAGGGATCGTCATAAAAATGCAATCAAATAACTATAATTCCAGACCATCTTTGCCTCCGTTTATGCCCCCGCGCTCGACGTCCGAGAATCAAGATACGAAAGAGTAGTAATTCATTAGCATTGGATTGTTAGTTGAACAGAAAACTTTTTCTTTCCTCAGATTTGAATTGTCTTTTCAAATTATTTTCTTACATTTATAATCGTTTAATTTATCCTTTAGTTTTGTATTG
>JAJJMC010010614.1:3705636-3750237 GCA_023531435.1 Papaver californicum
GCGGCTTTAATCGGTTACAGTGTTGGCTTACTATTGGAATAAATAATGAAGCCTGATATAGGGGCTCCCACATCAATAGAGGGGCTCCTAGTTGAGCCAAGGTGACCCAATTTTACGATAAGGGATTTTCTAGGGGGTAAAATTAAATGTCCATTTTACCCTTATACTAATTAAAACCTAAACTCTTTTAATTTCTCCCATAATTTTTCAAAACTTTTTAAAACTAAATTAAAGAAATACCCAACCGTAATCCATCACAAGTCATCGCCGATTCGCAAATTCATCGTCGATTAAAATCAACACAACAATTCTAGATGAAAAAGCATACTAAAGGCATTCAAGGTAGTAGTGATGGCAATGAACACTTTTCCTTTCAACCTAATCAAGAGATTCAACAAGAAATCGATAGTGAAAAGCAAAATCAAGCACAGAAAAATCCAACAGTGGTGTATCTAAGGTATTGAACAAAACCCATGTTATTCTTAGAACTTGTAATTGATTTATTTGCATGTTTGATCATGTTTTGGGGAGAAAAATGTTGGACACAGTTGATATTACGGTTGGGTCCGTGTCAAAACCCAACCGTAACATTTCGTGTTCTTGAGTATTACGGTTGGGTTATTTTCAATACCCAACCGTAAATCCAAGGGAAGAAGATGAATAGTTCAGGATGTTACGGTTGGGTTTCAATAGATAACCCAACCGTAACTAATGTATTGCGCCATTTTTTAAAAAACATTCTACGGTTGGGTTTTGAGAAAATCCCAACCGTAACACTAGCGTTCATAAAAATGTGTTAGAGTATTACGGTTGGGTTTTTTCTTAAAACCTAACCGTAACATATGGACTACATTTTGTACTGATATGTTACGGTTGGGTTATTCTCAATAACCCAACCGTAACATATCAGCACATTAAATTTATTGTTTCTGTATTACGGTTGGGTTTTAAGAAAAACCCAACCGTAAAAATGATGTGAAAATCAGCTACATGTGTGTTACGGTTGGGTTTGTGTCAAAACCTAACCGTAAAATATGGGATAAAAGTTACGGTTAGGTTTTGAGAAAAACCCAACCGTAAATCTTCCTGTGTAGTGAATATTTATTTTGTTGAAGTTGATTTGCTTGGAAATTATCTAACTTGTATTGGTTGTGTGTTGTAGGAAGAATAAGAGGGGTAAAACACATAATCCATCTTTTGATGATCAGTATCAAAGTGTCAGAGTGCGAGGACATCCTCATGGTTTGAGTCGACTCGTCAGGATTCAACCTAAAGCTGGTGGAGTTGTTGATCCACCAAGGGTAATTGATTTGGTGCCAAAGTTAGTTCAGCCACCTATTATTATTGATTTGGAGAATGATGAAGTTGAACCACCTATTATTATTGATTTGGAGAATAATGAAGTTGAACCACCAGTGACGAAGAACTGAAGAACCTGCAATAACTCTATGTTTATTATAACAGTTGCGTCAAACTAAGATTTATTTTCTTTTGTGGGGAATTCCAACTTTAATGTGAATGTATGAAAAAGATTTTTTATTTAAATTTGTCAAGATCATGTTTTGTTTACAAATATTTGATGTTGGAAACCAAGCAAAGTAAAAAGCAAGTTATTACTGCAATATGAAAAACTCGCCAATATGACAATCATGTCCAACAAAACTAGTATTCTAACATAGTCGAACATTGGTGAATCTGGGATAAATTTTGTGTTCTAAACCCAATTTAGAGTGAATTGAAATTCCAAAAAAAGATTTACAAAAATATTTACGGTTGGAATGTCTATTTTACCCTTATACCTATTTAAACATAAACATTCTTAACATTTTTCATAACTTTCAAAAACCAAACCAAAGAAAAAGCCAACCGTAACCCATCTAAATTCATCGCCGATTCGTAAAATTCATCGTCGATTAAAATCAACAAAACAATTCGAGATGAAGAACCATAATAAAAGCATTCAAGGTAGTAGCGATGGCAATGAACCCTTCTCCTTTCAACCTAATCAAGAGATTCAACAAGAAATCGATAACCGTTCGCAAAATCAAGCAGAGAAAAATCCAACAATGGTGTATCTAAGGTATTGTATAAAACCCATGTATTCTTAGAACTTGTAATTGATTTATTCGCATTTTTGATCATGTTTTTAAGGAAAAAATGATGGACACATTCAATATTACGGTTGGGTCCGTGTCAAAACCCAACCGTAATATTTCATGTTCTTGAGTATTACGGTTGGGTTATTTTCAAAACCCAACCGTAAATGAAAAGGAGGAAGATGAATAGTTTAGGATTTTACGGTTGGGTTTCAATAGATAACCCAACCGTAAGTAATTTGCGCCATTTTTTGAAAACCATTCTACGGTTGGGTTTTGAGAAAATCCCAACCGTAACACTAGCTTGCATAAAATTTTTGTTAGAGTATTACGGTTGGGTTTTTCTTAAAACCTAACCGTAACATATGGATAATTTTTTTTTTATAGTTTACGGTTGGGTTTTGAGAATAAACCAACCGTAATATTTGCGCACATTAAAATTTATGTTTTTGTATTACGGTTGGGTTTTAAGAAAAACCCAACCGTAAAAATGATATGCAAGTCAGTTACATGTAAGTTACGGTTGGGTTTTTGTTAAAACCTAACCGTAACATATGGAAGAACATTTACGATTGGGTTATTCTCAAAAACCCAACCGTAAATTTTCTTGTGTAGTCAATTTTTTTTACTTGAAGTTGAATTGCTTGGAAATTATCTAACTTGTATTGGTTGTGTGTTGTAGGAAGAATAAAAGAGGTAATAATTTAACACCTATTTCTCACACTCCAACCCCTCGCCACGGAAAGCATTTAGGGGTTGAGAAGAGAGGCGTGAGCAAGACCCATAATCCCTCTTTTGAGGTAGGTGCTGGTAGTGATCCTCAAATTGCAGAAGAGGAATATAATGTGTTCCAAGGCTTGGGTGATCTACCAACACCCAGAGGTTCTCTTGTGATTAGAGAACCACCACAAGAGCAACAAGTAGAAGAAGAAGAGGGGGACAGAGAACAACATGTCCCTCAAGGCAAAGGTAAAGAAATTAGAAAAGAAAAGGCAAAGAAAAGGGTGGTTGCCAAAGAAATTCCCAAAGAAAAGGCCGAACCTCAACTGTGGCCTAAGAGGAGGAATGGAGGACTATGGGGTGAGGCCCCAGACAAATCAGCAATATTATTTGGTTATCCCCATTCATGGGCTGCCAAAGTTGCAGCGACCAAGGTATTATTCTAATCACTTCTCTTATTCTGTTAAATTTTGGTTTGTTAACTTTTGTAAGTAAAACAAATTTATTTTTATTCTTTGTAGGATCATACACAGGCGATCAAGAAATTGGTTCGTTAAAGGGCACAACATTGGCCCTTAACTGAAGAATGTACGGCTGTACAAATTCTTGTAAATGGTACCGGGTTAGCTCCCGGAATTACAAATTCAATGTGGGAGTATGACAGCGTCGTCTGCGCAGCCTTCAGGGAACGTTATTGTCCTGAGACCGATACGTTTCATCTCCCGGCGAAATGACTATAACGCCGGATGATGTCCACTCAATTCTAGGGCTGGAGGTGGAAGGTAAATCTGTGTTTGAGGGTTTTGACAACAACATGTCCTGGAGTGATATTTATGCACTTGTGAAAGATACACTTGGATGGGAGAAGACCGAAGCTGAAACTGAATTTCAATTGGTCAATATGGGTAAATTGGGGATGCCAACAAAGAAAGGTCAAGCTATGAGCAAGAAAATATTGCTGCGGTCACTAAGGGAGAAGTTTGGAGGTACTGCAAAGTTGGAAACATATGGGGTCATCATAGATGACACCAGAGCCATTCGAACAGCCAGAGCTTATCTGCTATATATGCTCGGGACCATCTTCTTTAGTGACAACTCGGGCAACAGGGTCAACGTCCAGTATCTACAATGGTTCCAGGGTGATCTCGGGATGACCCATCAGTACTCGTGGGGAACTGCCACCCTGGCCTACCTACTTGCTAACCTTCGAAAAGCTTCGAGGGTTAGGGGAACTGAGATTGCCGGTAATACCGGTCTGCTTCAGGTAATTTATTGTTTGAATTTCAATGTTTAACTTTAATTTATTATTTTCTCATTTTCTTATTTAATATTTATTATCTTTATAGGCATGGGTATACGATCACTTTCCTAGACTTCTCCTCAAACGAGCATTGATGTCACTGGACCAACGGGAAAGAAATTTGTCTTCACCGGGACGCAGGCAAAATATAAAGAAGTGCTCATAGCAAAGATGAGAAAATAAATTGATGCTTTCTCGGTCGAAGATGTTATTTTCGATCCTTATGTGAACATAAGCATAGGTGATGGACATGTTGAAGATTTACGACGATTGTCGGACGTGGCAGGATACAACGGCCCTTTGTACCATCCGTTTGGGTACGTGATGTCCAACCCCCGGCGAACTCTCCGCCAATATGGATACGTCCAAACAACGGTTACACTGGAAATGTTTAAATTGTGTGTGAATGGGTCGATGATCGAAGGGCCAAACATCGTGTTAAACTATGAGCCAACGCCTTCAGTCGCGGTTTGGAATAACCGCAATGATCCGAAATACCAAGTCCAAAGGAATGAGTTAACTCCCTCTCCGGGCACAAAAGAGGCTGCAGGAGATTACTTGGATTGGTATCGCCATTTTGGTCATCCAACTATCATCAACAATGATCCGGAAACTCTGGCAATCAACATAGGAGATGGTTTCTGGAAGAAGGCATATTTCAATTTGGTACATACATTATTTTTGTTATTAATGTTTTTAAGATTTATTATTAAACACTGATCCTACTTTTATTTCCATATGTGAATAGAAAAAGAAAGCCGTTGCATTGGCGGACTCTATTAATCCATGCCTAAGCACAATTGATGTGAGGACGCGTGACCAACTTAAAGCTTTGATTAGGGAGGTTCATCATGAAGTTGAGGATGTGCAGCGGACTTTAAAGAGGAGTAGACCCAGTACAAGAGGCGCGACTACAGATGCGAGTAATACTAGGAGAGAGCCCCAAGCATCGGATGAAGAGACACATGATGAAGCCGGGGATGCTCAACGTGGTGCTCGTACTCGAGGCGGTCGTGTTGGAGCTCGTACTCGTGGCGGTGCTGCTCATCGTAATGTTAGGAGCAAAAAAAGAGCTTGTCAAAGTCATCGACCTACCCCTCCTCCTTCTACCTAACTCTATCTCTATGGACAACAAAGTTTAACGTATGTGTGAATTAGTTGTGAAGTTAGATTTGAAATTTGAATTTAACTTGTACGTGAAATGAAAAATCAGTCGCCAAAATTTAGCTACCAGTTATTTGAAGTTGGAAACCAAAAAACTTATATTTTTCCGGTAAAAATACCCAGTCACATTATTATTACGGTTGGGTATCAGAAATACACCCAACCGTAAAACTGGCAAAATGAAAAATAAGACAGGTTTACGGTTGGGTCTCTAGCCAAAACCCAACCGTAAAACTGTCACATTTTTATACTACAGTTTTACGGTTGGGTTTTTGATGAAAACCCAACCGTATATATGAAAGAATATTGTTACGGTTGGGTTTTGACTGAAAACCCAACCGTAACATTTATGACCTCAACACATAAATTCCCTAGGATATTACGGTTGGGTTTTCAGCAATAACCCAACCGTAAATTCTACTCGATAACTTTAATTTTGATTCTCTATTTTGTTTGTTTTTCGTTTTTTCTTTGTTTGAATGACCCAATTTACCTTCAATCTAGTTAAAATGATTGAATAAGTTCAAATTTTTGATTTTGAAACCCAAATTTGACATTAAAACTCAAAGGTAAAAACATCGGTTACGGTTGGGTATTGGCTGGAAACCCAACCGTAACATTTATGGCCTCAACACATAAATTCCCTAGGATATTACGGTTGGGTTTTCAGCCAGAACCCAACCGTAAATTCTACTGGATAACTTTAATTTTGATTCTCTAATTTGTTTGTTTTTCGTTTTTTCTTTGTTTGAATGACCCAATTTACCTTCAATCTAGTTAAAATGATTGAATAAGTTCAAATTTATGATTTTGAAACCCAAATTTGACCTTAAAACTCAAAGGTAAAAACATCAGTTACGGTTGGGTTTCGGCTGAAAACCCAACCGTAATTTATGGCCTCAACACATAAATTCCCTAGGATATTACGGTTAGATTTTCAGCCAGAACCCAACCGTAAATTCTACTGGATAACTTTAATTTTGATTCTCTAATTTGTTTGTTTTTCGTTTTTTCTTTGTTTGAATGACCCAATTTACCTTCAATATAGTTAAAATGATTGAATAAGTTCAAATTTTTGATTTTGAAACCCAAATTTGATCTTAAAACTCAAAGGTAAAAACATCAGTTACGGTTGGGTTTCGGCTGAAAACCCAACCGTAAGGTTTATGACCTTAAAACATAATTCCCCTATGATATTACGGTTGGGTTATTTTCAAACCCCAACCGTAAATTCTATTTGTGGAAAGTTTTGGGTCGTTTTTGAATTATATTTTTTTTGGGTTTTCAAATAGAGCCGTTCAAACCTTGTACGACCCATTTTTCAAAATATAACCGTTATACTTCTGGTTTATAAGTGGAATAGTTGAGTACATATCCTTTCCATCCATTTTTTTCAAAAAATAAACCTTTATATTACAACAATCATCTCCAACATAGTGGAACATGGGTCAACCTGGCATTAAAAATCCAGATTTTTCTTTGGAAGAAGATTTATGTATTTGCCGCAACTATGTATTATGTTTTCCAAAAAGAGGAGAAGAAAGAAGGCAAAGTGGTATAACGAGTCCGAGTTATTGGCAAACAATCCATGAAAACTTTTGTTCTGAAACCGGCAACCCTTATAACCGTGATCACGTCAAGTTGATTTGTCGATATAACACTATACAGCGATACGTAGAAGAATTTATGGCATTAGTTCGTATTATTGGTCAACTACGACTTAGGGGTGAAACCGATGATGAGGTGTTACAGAGATCTCTTGAGGAATGGAGGAGATGGAAAATATGGCCCTTTTTATACCTACCTCATTATCACATCCTAAAAGACTTTTTGCTCACTCGCAAACCTATTTATTAGTTCTTTTGTAATGCCATTTGGGTTTTTGAGTGTTAATTTCAATTGTATCCCAGGTTACTTTAATGATTTCATGGGTTGTAATGTGGTCAAAAATTTGATGTTTACATAAATTTTGTGTTTTGAACCCAGTTTTGAGTGAATTGAAATTCTAAAAAAAGGTTAATTATAATAATATTACGGTTGGGTTTTGAGTGCAAACCCAACCGTAAACCTTCCAGTTTAAATTCATCCAGGTTTACGGTTGGGTTTGTACTCACAAACCAACCGTAAAAGTGACAGGTTTACGGTTGGGTTTTGAGTACAAACCCAACCGTAAACCTGAGTGAATTTAAACTGGAGGGTTTACGGTTGGGTTTTCACTCAAAACCCAACCGTAATATTATTATAATTGTTCAGTGACTAGTTTACGGTTGGGTTTTTACTAAAAACCCAACCGTAAACCTGGAAACATTTTGTAGTAACACATATGATAGTTCAAATTTTTATATTCCAAAAAACTATATTCATATTATGATTCCTCCAACATACATATTAACATTTTGACTCCGACTCAGAAACAAATGATATGAATTGAAATGTCGGTGAGGGTTTTAATGCCTTCCAGAGTTCGAAATTGTGCTTGAATCTGTGACACCAAGACTTGGCGATATCACCGTCGTACCCATCCTGTAAAGGGGGTAATGGACTTCCTTCTTTCAACTTTAGACCAACAAAATGGCAGTTCTGCACCAGCCCAATCACACATCTTCTATTTGCCAATTGTTCGAAAAATGTTGATCTTGTTGGTGCAAATGTTAAACAATATCCATTTGAGATATAATGGATGACTCAATTAAAAGCGTTGGCAAGGATTTGGCCACATATTGGCATGCTCATCCAATACTCACTAGTGCAATTCTTATTGCCTATTAAACGCCTTTCGAGAGCAATGAACTCCTCGTTTAACAACGACTCTTCATCTCTATATGCACACATCATTGGCTTGTATATATCCGGGTAAGAGCGTAGTTCAACCGCTGACTTATGCCTTACAAAAGTTACTTCGTCCATACCCAACCCTGCTGCTCCGCTAAATGGTCCAACTTGTTCGATGAATACATGGTATCCACAATTACCATCACCGGCAACATCGTCGGTGGCCTTTATGTATGGACGAAAAAAAGCTGGGAACGATGACATATAATTTTCATAAATAATTTGCTCGGTTCGGACGATTTTGCCATTCTCATTTCTTGAATAGTTAGATGGAAATTGCATCAATCCTCTTGCAATCCGGATCGTATATGGCTCTTCAACCACTTTTGTATTGCTTTTAAGTTTTTCTTTTCTTCTTGCTAATTCTTTCATACTAACTCTTTTTTTTCTTCTTGCTAATTCCTTCATACTTACTCTTATTGAGTGTGGGTGTGGAGGAACTTTTCCCTTGGCACCAAGTTCAATTGTTGAACTATCTTGAGTGGGAACCGCGGGACCTTTTCCTTTAATATCTACTACACTTGGTCCCCCTTGTTCCGTTCGACTTATTTTTCGTTGAGCATCGTCCTCCTTCTCATCCTCTGCTTCATATTCATTTTGCAAATGCTCAAATGCACAAGGGTTTCTTTTCTTTGATTCTTCATGCAATTCCCTAGCTTTTTTCCGTCCCACGGTCCTCGATTCTTTGGTAGAAGGCCTACCTTTTCTCTTCCCTCTAATTGGTTCCTTGACAGAGTACCTTGTGTGCGGAAACACGAAGTAACTCAAGTTTGTCAACCAAATTTTTCTTGGCTATAGCCTTTCCAACGTGGGTGTCAGCAAACGATGCACCAAAATCTTGCTCGACGATGGGTTCATCGAAAGACAATTGTTGCCAAAACGGATCAATATCTTGAATTGGGATCACACTGTCTTCTTCGTACTTGGGCATCATATGCCGGCAGGGAAGTCCCAAACTTGACATGTTAGGACAAACACACTCTTCTTCTCCGTGTAAGTTGGCCAATCTATAGTGCTTTATTTCGTACATTATCTTCTCAATAGCACAATGCGACACCTTATAAAAAATACTTTGGAGCAATGGTTCGTCTTTATAGCTGACGTGTTTTCTAGAAAGGCTTTTTTCAAAAGATTCCTTAACTCTGTCAAGGTCACGGACAAAATAATCGTGCATCGCTTCGAAGACCGTAACAAACCCACCATCACAATTATGAAGCTTCTTCTTCATTCTGTTGTGAGATGACTCCACGGTACTTGTAGCTTGGTTGTCAAAGTGCCTATATTGGTTTGTGAACGCCGCTACAAACTTCTCTTTATGGGGATTTTCAACCAATTGTCCATCAAATAGTTCACAACTTTTGGATAATTACTCCAATGCAAGCATAACATACGAACATTTTCTTCATAGTCTTCCTTGGTGATAGACCATGTCAAAGCATCCCATTCAGTTTGGAAACTAGCCCATTTTAGTTCCGCCAACTTGTCATCCTCCTTGAATTTTTCTTTGGCCGCTTCTTGTTCTGATACCGGCAATTTATTAATTCTCTCCATCTCGCTTCTCTTTGTTGGCCGAATAATCGTTTTGCACTTGGTTTGAATATTATTCCACAAGTGGAACATGCAAAGAAGATGATGAGCATCTGGGAATACCCTTGCAATGGCATTCATCAAGCCTTGTTCTTTGTCGGTGATAATTACCTTAGGGGTATAACCTTCAACGTAGAATAATTTAATTTGTTCCAATGCCCACACATAGCTATCTTGGAGCTCGTTTCTCAAGAAGCAAAAGGCAACACTAAACGGGGACTTGGTAGAAGTTTGCCCTACAACATTCAATACCGGGAGCTCATACTTGTTAGTTTTATACGTGCAATCCATCATAAGCACTTGATGGGAGCACCGTGCTAACTTTATAAACTCGGGATGAGCCAATATAATATGCTTAATTTCTTTATTTTCATCTTCTTCGTGAAACATGGTGTAGTTTTTTGTCTCCCCCAAGTACAAAAGTTGTTGGATCGGGTCCCTTTCTTCCCATTTCTCACGCTTCAACTTGGCTTTGGCGTTGTAGATTGTCTCCAACGTAGACACATTATTTGAGTTTATTTTCTTCAAGTGCCCGAGTATATCACTGGGTTTCAAACGCTTATCCGTCATATCGTTTACGATGAGCTTTTCTTCCTTGGTAAGCCGGGCCATAGAAGGATGCGTTAACAAAGTCTCTGGTGGTAGGTGGTTGTGACGACCGCATACAACTGTAGACAAGAACCACTTATTCTCGTTGTTCTTATGAAATTGAAGTTTGAAAGGACATCCCGTCTTCTTAGTGTAAGTTTTTCGTTTGATCTTCGTCTTTGGTACATACTCAGTACCCTTCTTTGCATGTCTTGTGTATTGTCCACTACACTCACAAACCATTTGAAAGCGGTTGTGTTTTTGTTGGTTGTTACAAACAATCACACACATGATGAGTTTCCCATGTTCTGTAGCCCACTTCTTTGCATCTTCTTTTTTATCCCATGTCTACATGGTCCAAAAACATAAAGTTAGGTGAAAAAAAATGGCATTATGACAATTGTCGATAGAGATTAATAACTTATCTATAACCTACCAGGTCGTTCAAATAGTGATCCGTAGTATCTATAGTTTCAATATCATTTGGAGGAGGCTGATCATACATTGGTTGAGGTACAACCGTAACCTGAACAAAAAAGATCAAGGCCAAGCGTCAGAAAAAACACTAAAACCAATAAGTTTACGGTTGGGTTATAAGCATCGGACCCAACCGTAATAGCGTCATACCCAACCGTAATATCGTAATACCCAACCGTAATATCGTCATACCCAATGTTACGGTTGGGTTTGCAGCCAAAACCCAACCGTAACAAGTGCAGTAAATACCCATGCACGTAATAAGTTACGGTTGGGTTTGTGGTAAACACCCAACCGAAAAACTGTAAAACTGTACTTTTCAGAAACACAAATGGATACTTACGGTTGGGTTTCTTGAGAAAAACCAACCGTAACTATACTGTTGTAACAAAAAAAAAAAAATTTATGCACTTCAGTTCCTTAAATATCTGCAAAAAATGAAAAAGAGTTTAAGTTAGAATCATACCTGACTATTCTCAGCAGTTGTATCTTCACTTTGACGACTAATATCTCCATTTGCTTTAGTTTCACCATCACAACTTACACTTAAAACCTCTCTACCATCCAAATAATCATACATAGTTGGGTCTCCCTCAATGGGTATGTAGAATTTAGTTTGGCAATCATACAAGGATTCACCCTCCGCAAATTTGCCACTAGAATCACTCATTTTGGTGTTTTCAAAATTTTGGGTTAAAACTCTCTTATCTCTCTTCCACTTTTCCCACCAACACAAAACAAATACAAGATTGATTTAACCATAAAAAATGAAGAATATATGAAACGAAGATGATCATTTACGGTTGGGTTTCAAGAAACAACCCAACCGTAATTAAATTTCCAATTAAAAGGTTGCTTTTACGGTTGGGTAACATAATTAAACCCAACCGTAATATAATTTGCAATAAAATAACATATTTGTTATGGTTAGGTTACATTACATAACCCAACCGTAAATGATCATCGCACTTAAACTAACACTAAAAATTACGGTTGGGTTCTAAGCCAAAACCCAACCGTAATATAATTTGCACAAAAATCACTAGGATATTACGGTTGGGTTTTAATGCAAAACCCAACCGTAAATTATCACTCAATAGTCACAAAAAAATTACAATTCCAACGGTTATTTTTTTTCAAAATCTAGCCGTTGGGAATTTTTTCCCTATAAAAGGAAACATTTCCTTTTATAATTCTCATTATTCTCTATCCCTTTCATTCTCATTATAATTCTAGACTTTCCAACTCATTCTCGCCATACCCTTTCAACCATTTAAAATGGTTCGATACACGAATGATGAAGATGTTGCAATTGTTCGAGGGTGGGTTACGATGATAGACCACGCTTACGAGAGAGCCTTCTATAACAACAATAGAAACGTTGATATAGATGAAAATTGGATGGACTGTCAGGAGGACGATTCTTGGTGGGAGAGTGTGTTTGAAATGTTTGTGGCATTACATGGGAATAGATATCGGAGGACGATCAGTAACATCAAGGGACGCTTTCAGGCGTTGTATGAAGAAATGGAAAACCTAAAACTGGAAATGAAAATGAGAGTTGAAGCATTTCCCCACGAAACCAATCTGGAAAGAGTAAGTGTGTCAATTAATAAATCGTTCTTTCTTCCCATTTTTTTTTAAAATAATGAAACTTATAATTGATTTATTTTTTTCAGCATGTCATGGCTAGGGCGCAGTATAAAATCAAATATGGGAAGGAGTTCAAGCATACAGATTGCTATCGTATCTTGGAACAAAGTTTATATCTTGAGTTTCGCCGTTATGATTAAGTGTTTAAGTGTTTAAGTTTAATCATCTAATGATCTACTGTATTTCGTTTCCTTTAGTTCTTCCTTTAATGTTAAAAATAAGGTTTTTAACAACTATGGTATTTGATAAGAAAATGAACTAAACCCAAGCATAACTAATTTTGTCTTAAAAACTTCTCTTACGGTTGGCTTCCATGACTCAACCCAACCGTAACTAGAATCCATACTAAAAAAATTCATATTTACAGTTGGGTTCGATTACTAAACCCAACCGTAACAAAAATTGAACAAACACAAACTTTCTTACGGTTGGGTCTCAAGGAAAAAGCTAACTGTAACAATATCGTAAAATATACACTAAAACTAACACTAGAAGTTACGGTTGGGTTCGGTTACTCAACCAAACCGTAACTACATTTCACTCAAAATATCATTTTACGGTTGGGTTCGATTACTAAACCCAACCGTAAATAAATTGTAGAAACACCACAACTAAATTACGGTTGGGTTTCACCTCAAAACCCAACCGTAAATTCTTCCGGAATCTCAAAATGTCTGAATTTACGTCCTCTCAAAATAGACAATTCCAACGGGTTTTTTTTTTCAAAAATCTACCCGTTGGTGACTTTTTCCCTATAAAAGGAAACCTTTACTTGTCACTTTCTCATTATTCTCTATCCCTTTCATTCTCATTATAATTCCACACTTTCTCATTATTCTCACTATACCCTTTCAACCACTAAAAATGGTAAATACATACACGAATGATGAAGATGTTGCAATTGTTCGAGCACGGCATACGATGGTAGAGCATGCTTATGATAGAGCCTTCTATAAAAACAATAACAACGTTGTTTCACAACAAAATTGGCATGAGGGTCAAGATACCGATGAATGGTGGAATCGTGTATTTCAAATGTTTGCGGCATTACATGGGAATGTAAACCCTTGGGTTACGTGGAGAGCCATCAAGAGAAGGTTTGAGACGTTGTATCGATGCATGAACAACTTAAAACTGGAAATGCAAGCTAGATTCGAAGCAAATCCCTACGAGAACGGTGTGGAAAGAGTAAGTTTGTCGATTAATAAATCGTTAATTAAAAAGAGATTTCTAAAATTCAAACTTTTGTTTTTTTTCAGCATGTGTTGGCTATGGAGAAATATATAATCAAATATGGGGAGGAGTTCAAGCATACAGATTGCTATCATATTATGGAAACAAGTCGGGTGTTTGATTTTCGCAATTATCTTTAAGTGCTTAAGTGTAATCACCCAATGTTCTATTGTATTTCGTTTCCAATCGTTTATTTCCTTTAATACTACTTTAAATCTATTACAATAGAAGGAATAAGTTACAAAGTTTGGTTTTAAACCCAAATTGGAGTATATTGAAAATCAAAAAACAGTTAACAGGACCATTTACGGTTGGGTCCTATTACTAAACCCAACCGTAATACATTTTGTACAAACACCACAAATTGTCTACGGTAGGGTTTTAAGGCAAAACCCAACCGTAACTATGTTTTGAAATTCAAACAAAAATTTCCAGAATCTTTTACGGTTGGGTTATAAGCCCAACCCAACCGTAAATTGTACTGGATACGGTTGGGTTTTAAGGCAAAACCCAACCGTAATTATGTGTTGTAATTGGAACATAAATTATCAGAATTGTTACGGTTGGGTTATAAGCCAAAACCCAACCGTAAATTCTACTAGTTACGGTTGGGTTTTAAGGCAAAACCCAACCGTAACTCTGTGTTGAAATTAGAACAAAAATTATCAGATTATGTTACGGTTGGGTTATAAGACAAAACCCAACCGTAAATTCTACTGGATAACACAAATTTAGATTATCTAATTTGTGTTTTTTTCGTTTTTTCTTTGTTTCAAACACCCAATTTACCTTCAATCTAGAAAAAATGATTGAATTATTTCAAAATTTTGATTTTTAAAACTCAAAATTAACCAAAAAAATCAATTCTCCTAAGGATAAGTTACGGTTGGTTTTTCCTTTAAAACCCAACCGTAACTATGGGAAAAATGTTGTTCATCATTTTCTTCAACTTATGGTTGGGTCTGGTTGAAAACCCAACCGTAACTAGGGGAAAAATTGGGTTCATTATTTTTCTTCAACTTACGGTTGGGTCTGGTTTAAAACCCAACCGTAACTTGGGAAAAAGATGGTGTTCATCATTGTTCTTTGAGTTACGGTTGGGTTTTGTTGAAAACCCAACCGTAATTTTGGGAAAATATGGTGTTCTTCGGTGTTCTTGGTGTTACGGTTGGGTCCGACATGAAACCCAACCGTAACTTTCTCTGAATCACAAAAAATCAAACTTTCAAATCGTGATTTTATCTAATTTGTGCCATAAAAAGATCAAGAGTTTAATCTAGAGGTATCTAAATGCTACTATGGTTTATTGAATCAAAATCTAGGGTTTAAAAAAAAACCCATAAAATTTTCTTAAATTTCATCAAGTTTTTCTTTCCACCAAACACAAATTCAAAAAAAAAATTTGATCCAAAAAATTTGATTAAGAATATGTTTAATTAATCATGATTAGCTTAATCTAATCTTAACTAATTAATGTAATTAAGATTAATAATCAGGGATAGTTTGGGTATTTGATAAGAATTATGGATAAGGGGTTGTTGAGTTTTACTTCATAGTGTCCCTATTTCGTCTTATTATTGGAGCCCCTCTATTGATGTTGGAGCCCCTATATCAGGCTTCTTTTCAATAACCTTACTACATCTACCACATGGACTTTGGATTTTTGTTAAATAACTTCCCGCTATACTCTGCCTTCAAATCACCCGACTCAAAAACAACACTAGAATCCTAAGAGCGTATCACATGGTAGGTGTAAAATATCCTGTGAAAGATGTTATTTAGACCTTGTATTAGTAAGATTTTTATTTGGGAGGATTTATACATATGATAAAAATAAAAAAAAATTATTTCATAAACCAACTCCAATAGTATAAGGTTTTAAATATAGACTATCTTATGTGGATAAAGAAAAATATTGACTTTTTTTTAGTTTTTTAGGTTTTTTTCTTCAATAATACTATTCAACACCCTCATTAACACCCTGGTTTGCGTCCTAATCCGATGTGGTAAGCTTCGTTGTACATACCGATAAAAACACACACTTACTATCACATCCAATTAAAAAGAAAACAAAGACCACAAAATATATTTTTTTTTTTTCGATCTAAGCTTTCTTTCTCTAACTTTCTTTTTCTCCGTCTTCACAACTAGTTACTATCCTAATTGGCTAACCATTCATCTTCTTAATATGATAATCGTCGTACGAACCAACAAAGAAAAATAAATACAGTAAGTAGAATCAATTTTCGTTAATTAACTAATCAAATGGGCCACCTAAATAACACATAATCCATCCACCTTATTTTTAACCTGTTTGAGAATTTGTTATTCTCCATGGTGATTTGCCCCTTTCGTTAAAACTCAATGTTGTACTCATCTCTTTATCTATAATTTGATTCAACAATTCTGAGAAGCATCTAATGCGACTGACAAGGTTCGACAGATGATCTTGGAAACATCTGAGAAGGCCGAACCATGGAAATAAGGTGATATCCAAGCACCAAGCAAATCCTAGGGGTCCAATAAAGTAACCAAGATATCTACCACATCAACTCAGAGGCATGACACATGGAAAGTAAATAGAAAGATCAACGACCGAGTTTGAAAGAGGAGACCAAGCATTTAATGCAGCTGAAAGAGCACGTGTGAAGTGGCCAGAAACATTTAATGCGACTGACAAGGTTCGGAAGATGATATTGAATTCGCGTCGAGAAAAGGGCAACTTAGGGAGACATAGAGAAGTTTATCGGGAGCAACAACAAAAAATGTTTGAAGCAACTCTCCAAAGAATCTCGGACGTACTCCGTGAAGTTAATACGACAGCTTGTGTGTATCTGTCTACCATTGTAACTTTGTTGTATAAGCGTCTCAATCTATAAATACCAAATTTAGCTGAGAAGAAAGGAGGTTCTCTAAGTTTGAAGAGAGAAAGGCTAAGCTTAAGAGTGTTCTTGAGAGTTATCCTCGAGCTTTATCTTTTTTTCATCATTTCACATTCAATAAGATCTAATATTTTACCCCGTGGACGTAGATAATCATGCCGAACCACGTATATCCTTTGTGTGATGTTACTATGTTCATTACTTGTTAGTCTTTACATTGTTGAATGGTTGGATGTAGATAGTTAGATATTTAGCTACTACATTTTGGCACTAGAAACAGGGATGTTAAGCATCTTGTTGATTACCTATGTGGTTAATCTTTGTTAAACAAATAGATCTATTGATAAGCTAAAAACATATGGCCGTAGTAGCACAACGTCTATAAAGTAAAAGCAGAAAATACGGTTCATTCCCACATGGATTGATAATATTATATCTAGCTATTACACAAATTATGTGTTAAAACAAAAAAAATGCTTTTGATGAAATTTTACTGTATAAATAAAAAGTTAAAATAACTAAATAAATTAATTAATCAGAAAGAGAAAAATCTAGGGTTTTAGATTCCACCTAATTAATCATGTAAACATTCCTGCAATCTCTAAAAATTATTCATATTATGACTCAAGACTATCGAACCAAATCAATACGTCTCGAAAAATCATACGGTTAAAATAAATAGTACAACCATTATTGTAAATAAAAATGGTATAACTTCTTTTGCTTATTAAAGACCAGTAGCCGAAGACTACTCAAAACCAATAAAGAACAAAGCTTAATACAAAGAGAAGTTAATAAAACAATTAAACCCAAAAAAATAATTTATTAGAAATACCTGAATCATTTACATAATAAAATTGGCTTCACCTTCAACCCCATTAGAAAGGGCTAGCTATCGTTACATAAGAAAATGAAAACTAAAAACAATAGACTAAACTACTAGCTCGGACCGGGATAATGAACTCCCGACTAAATCCTCCTACTATTCACGCCTCGCCTTTAATTTCTGCCTGAAAGAGTATATATACATTCAAGATTACCTGTTTTCCATTTTCATTTCGTTCACCACATCATCAACCAGTAAAAATGCGACACATTTATGAGTTCATCTAATAAAAGTACGCCATGTCAAAAAACCAAGCCCCACTTGCTTTGACCGAACATCTTATTTCTCTTCTAACCTAGATCACTTGTTCAACTTTTGGTCCACACTTCAATCAGCCAAACTCCACTTTCTTTCACGTGCTCTCTCCTTTTATCTTTGGTAGTTCAACAGAACGCCTCCTTCTTGACCACGTTTACATCCATCTTCCACGTGTTGTTAGTTGACTTCACTTCAATTAAAATCAACAGCCTCGACTCAAGTATTAGTTAGGCCCTAGACTTTTATTCGGTCCACTCATTTTAGCACACTGCACTACTCCTTCTTGGTTTACATGATTAGCCATGTTTAATTTGTAACCTTAGAAATTATGCGATCAACTTACAAACTCATAAAAATAGTAAATATAGTATAATTATAAGTACTAGCAAATATAAATTAGGCGGTAAAAATGTATAAATTTATCCCTTATCATCTACAAGCTCTGAAGCATCTGGCCAACGCACGCCAATCTTTCAACAAAATTCCACTATCAAGAGTTGCTCCACAATCGTTCGTGAATACTATCGTTACCAACCTCACAATCGGTACGAGTCTGATTTCTTTGGAAAGTCTATCAAGCATCAAAAGACAATTTGTTTGCTATCAACTCAGTTCCATTCACAAAAGAAGATAAATGATTAAGATTTTGAGTCAAAGATCTTTCGTTTAAATATGAAATACCAAGATATTATCAAATATGAAACTCGTTGATTAGATGAATCAAGATTTATGTTTACCAAAGCAATACACTCAATTACAGGGTTTATTTTTTTATAAACAAACAACTTTTCGATCCACAAGATTTACGTTTATCGAAATAATCAACTTGTTAAGTCCCAGTCAATCAAGTATAGAAGATAATCATACCAATGATCAAAGTCTTCAATCTCCACAGTAACAACCAGCGCAATAACTTGATTCCTCTAAAAAATTATCGCATAAAATAGAGTCACGTTTGCAAATCAATAGATTATGAATCACTTGAAACTGTTATAGTCATATCTTCAATTTTTTGAGTTGCCTTATTACATAAGAGAAAGAGCGGAATAAACAAGAACCTATTTAGAATACAACTATTTGTCAGTTCAACAAGTACAATCAAAGAAACATTAAATAACAATCAAGTTTCCCACCAATGGTACTAATAATGCTCCTTGATCTCGTAAGAAGACTTTAAACTATTTAATCATGCTTTTTCCCGAACTTAATCGAAGCTACTACATACTGAAAATAACCTCACACTACTCAAGTGTTTTCTGGGATGAGTTTGTAGTAATACAAAGTTGCAATATTTATAGTGTTAAGACCAAAGCTTGTTTAGAAAGCAAGATATACCAATTTCGAAATGAAAATAATATGCAATAAATATATTTCTGAAATTAATATTATTCTTGATATTATATGATTATATTAACATGTATAGCTCATTTGCAGTGAATGCAAAAATATTGTTTCCAAAATATATAATCAGTAATATTTTCCACATTAATACTTGAGATTTACCTACTAGTATAGCAACCATATTTAGCTAGTTGCAAATCCATATACTTTGCTAAATTAGTCAACTAGTTATGTGCTATCTTATGGGAAAGCACACTTAATTTTGTTACTACGTATGGTAAAAAAAATCAATTAAATACTAATTAGGATCTAGCCTTGAGTATCAAAAGAATTAATATGAATAATAATATATTAGAGTTATATCACGTGTTCAATATTTCCTGGCATATGAACTTTCCAAATCCAACTTGCACAAGCATATAAATCTGTTAATCAAGAAAGAAGAATCAAACAATTTGAATTTGATAAGTGCATAATTTACATGTTTTGAGTATCGCTTTCATACATATATTTGCTAATTTTTATGTGATCTTATTGTTATTTTTCTATTTTATGTTTCTCGTTAGGTAAATCATCCAAAAAAAAAGAATAAAAAAAAGATATGCGTTATAATTTCATAGTTAGTGTGTTATATCATAAGTTAAGGCCATGAGAAAGAATAAATAAATAAGGAAGTTCTAAGCAACAAGGAATCGAAGAAAAACGGGTACAAGTTGTCAAAGTTCTACAAAGTTCAGAAGTTTATCATCAAATGTTGAAGACGAAGACGTTTCTATTTGCTGTAAGAGTGGTGCTGATTGTGAATCGGGTGAGAAGGCAAGTAAGTGTTTCCATCTTTACATAGTGGTTGATTTCCTTTATTAGAGATCATCATCAGGAAAAAAAGGGTGTGGGTTCTTTTCTTTCCACGTTTTTATGGGGTATTCAAATATGATTCGGAAGGTTACTTTTCCTTCCCACTATTCAATGTGTGCATGATTTCTATCTTCACTCCTGCCTGCATACATGAGAACCATAAAATGCATTTTTTGAGTGCAATTTCATAAAACCCTATTCGTGGGGCAGAAGTCGAGGCGAAATGCTAATCTGATCGCTCTCGAGGCTGGATTCTTCTGCATGGTTGGTTTTCTCCTAACTCAAGAGTTAAGAATGAGAATAGTGTTCTATGATACTTCTAACTTCTTATTGTTAGTGTACAAAAACTTTATGTTTTCGTAGCTTTTTGGTTGCATGTGGTCTGGAATTTTTGAAACTTGGAATATAGGTTTTGTGGGTATACCTCTTGTAAATCCTCACAAGACTATAACTCGTCCACTAGGGACACCTAGGGGTTCAAAGGCTTGTTGCATTTGCTACGTGTAACCGTATCCTCAACGAAATGAAGTTGTTGTAGTTTAGGTTAGTTTAGCTTTGTAGTTTTCTCAAGGACTAGCAAAAGGCAAGTGTGGGGGAATTTGATAATTGCATAATTTACATGTTCTGGGTATCATTTTCATACATATATTTGCTAGTTTTTATGTGAATTACTTTATATTATTGTTATTTTTCTGTTTTATGTCTTTCATTAGGTAAATCATCCAAAAGAAGTGGAACTTGCTCAAATTCATGATTTATTCTCACCATGTCGAAGAGAACGAGGAAACGAGGCTAACGACGAAATAACGAAGTCATTATGACTTCTTATGAAGAAGATATAGGTGAAAAATCGAAGTGCATAAGCCAGTCGTCCAGACTTGGATAACCAGGAGTAGGTATAGTCGGCCAAACTTGGCCGACTAAAATCCAGAAGGAAAAGAACGATAGTCGCCAAGACTTGGGCGACCAGGAAAAGTTACATTTGGACAGACTTGGCCGAATGAAATCCAGAAGGAAAAAGAGTGTAGTCGGTCAGACTTGGAAGACTAGGAGGGGTTGTGGTCGTTCAGACCTGACTGGCCAGACTCAGAATTTTTGCTGGTCTCCTTTCTACGCACAAGCTTGATATTTAGAGTTTATATTGACCGGGATTGGAGCACGAGTTCTTCTATATTTGGAACTACTATATAAGAGACACTTCTATGGATTGAATTATGGATCATATTATATCTTAAGAAGAGAAGAGAAAGAACTTTGGAGTTGGAGACTCTTCTACAACTTAGGGTTTGCTTTAATTTTCTACTTCTTATTTTTCCATGGATTTTAAGAAATCCATGAGTAGCTAAACTTTTCATATTGGTTAAGGATGTAGTCGGATATGATAAACATGCTAATACATTAATACATTAGTTTTTTTATCTTAATCAAATAATTACTGTCTGGTTCTACAAATTATTATCGCCAAGTATTATTGTATGAATGTTTGTTTAAGAGCACTACTAAATAACAGTGAATGCATATCTATTGCTAGATTAGGGTTTTGAGATACGAAAAAGTTGATGAACCTTGTCATAAGTAGCATATTGTGATTACCAGTTGTATTCAAAACCTTTTTGTGATTTCATGTAGAAGCTAGACCTATGTTAAATAGATTACTCGTAGTATATCTATAGCATTGATTAGCCTAACTCTTATAACTTAAAGCTCTTGGAGGATTAAACTTGATAGCTCGTTTCATTAGGTTGTTTTTTGAGTTGTTTTTTACATATTCATCGTTATGGTATGTGATGACATGAGGAATTTACCGGAGTATGCTCTCGATGGGATGCTCTAGGGATCTTGATAATGAATGATTAAGTGACAACTCTAGTCATTAGTTTAATTGAATGATTTATGATTGAAGATGAACCATTAACCAATACTCTTAACCTATTGATTCTCTTTACTCATTCTTTGCTAGATTAATTAATATAATTATTTTAGTCTTAAAACACAAAATCTCTCTTGTTACATAAGTTTTCAAATACGATGAACAACCCATACCTTTATGAGGAACGAACTTGTTCTCGTCATTATAATCTAATCTATATTTTGTGAAGTGAAAAAACTTAAAATATTTTGCTTGGATGACAACCGACCAGAATTATACACGTCAGAATCGATTCAGGGATCGGTTTTGGGGAAGAACCTGATAAGATTGGTTCTAGGATCGGTCTTGAGTTCTTATTCGAATACGAAACTTAATACGAGTTCAAATTAGCTTTTAATCATGTTTATTAAATTTTCTTTCTAACATGTTTTCAAAACACGGATTCATAACGAAATTTCAACACTAAGTAATAACAAGTACAACGTTAGTGTTATGCCTAAATCACGAAAGTATAAAAAACTGTACAACGAAAATCAATACAATAAGTTGTAGAAACAGCTAATGTATATCATTAAGTTGACACCTTGATCATAGATATTGATCAAGTAACCTTATATACTAAAGTCGTGCAAACAAACTTCGCATGTTATGCCTTTAATAAATAAGACTGTAAAAACTAGATAAAAATGGAACAATCGCTCAATAAATACTAAGTTCAGTTTGGAGGATGATATCTTCATTTGCTGTCTTCAAGTCTTCAATTAGTAACTAGAGTTTGCCTCAACATTTCTATGTCTTAAGTATAACCTAACGATGTTGACTTTAGTAAGCAATTCAAGAGATGAGTTTTGAACTAAACTTCATAATCATACTTGACACACCAACGCTTGGTGTGTTCAACCGAACAGTGTTCTAACACAAGGAAGCATCACCGAGAAAGGAATAATTGAACAGGGAATATCACCCGGAGATAGCAGAAAAGTACCAGAAAAAATCGAAAATAACAAGGCGCGGGGGTGTAAATTAAAGAATAAACAAATATGAGTACCCATAGACATCAGATTCGGCCAATAACGAAGTATCTATGTCGTAGAGAAATTATTTAAAATCAAGATCGACACAATCATGAGTAGATTGATAGACTTAACTAGTTCCATACGGAACAGGCGACACCCGAAGTAGTTAATATCATGTATCGGACTCGTATCTGCAGGGTGTGCTATACCTTGACGAAGAATTATATTGTATAATAATCGAGGATACACGATTTAGCTTGTAATTTTATAATGGAAATTATATGAATATATCCTACAATTAGTGTTCAATTTACTATTATTTCACAATTACAAATGAATTTAGGAATATATACTTTTGTTTGTAGGGACAAGCGAATTAAGAGGGTAATTTAGGGAAAACAGGGTGAGCAGGTAATAATTCGTCTAATTCTTAAACATTTGTATTGTTAAAGTACTTTGTTTTGACTTGAGAGATCAATCTGTACAATCCTGGCCAAAACCGTGCAATGGCAGTTCCAGTGTTGCTTCAGTCACAAATGAAAAAGAGAAAGTTTGGCCTTAGGGAGGGAAGAGAAAGAAGGATTAAGGTCAGAGTATCAGACTCTGTAGGATGTAATTGGTGTGAATAAATATGAAAAATTTCCTTGTGTGTGGGAAGATTGAATGATCAAGTTGTTTGACTTATGTATTCCGTGTTAGACTTAGACTTGTCTATCCCAGACATCGAAATTGTCCCCCTCTTTTGTTCAATAGATTAAGAATCTATTTATATCATAGCTATTGTAACTGTTCACCTGATCTCTTCTCTATAAGAAAGTGTCGATGGTTGAGTAGTGGTGAAGTGGAGAAGTTGGAGGATGTCTTGACAACCGCTCCCTTCTCTGTATGAGGTTCAATGGACGATTGCTCAACCTATCACTCCTCTACTCAACTGCTGATCGAACTTTCCAGATTCTCTGCAGTGGGTGCATTGTTACACCACATGTCGTAGATCGCCAAACCAGTATCCTAGTAAATATCCCCCCATTTGTGACATTTTTGATGTCTCGTATAATTTGTAGCATTTAAGCATTATTAATGTTAAGTCAAATGACGCATGCTTAGTTGGTCTTTTGACTAAAGAATTGTCTTGCTTGACTATCCTGATGAGTCTAGCAAGACTAAACTTAAAATAAAATAAAATATATATTTATTTTATTTACGAGGAACAATGTGTGTTCAACTTTGTCAATTTTGCATTGACATGTTTGTTTTGTAGAAATAACTGTATGTTGCTGAGCATAAGCATACATATGCGAGTGAGGCTTAGTATGACCTTTGAAGCAAGTTAGGATTTTAGAACTTGTATATGTAAACAAGCTTAGACAGACATGAATTTGGAGCTAATAGCTAAGATGCATTAGATATTGGAGTTAATTCCTAAGACGCATTTGGTATGACTTGTGGCTATAGGATAAGGTGTACATGAATCGTGTGCGAGGCCACACATGAAAATATATGTGTGAGGCCACATATAGAAAAATATATGATTGAGGCCTAGTATGGCTTTTGATAGATAAGGTGAGGTTTGAAAACTTGGTCGGACAAGTTAGAGTTTGGATGAACAAGCTTAGCTAGGTAGTTAAGGAGAATAAGTTTATTAGGTGCTAACGCAGACAAACAAGTATTGCTAAGTAAGACGTACAAGCAATCTAGGATAGAAGGATAAGCTTTGGTAGCTTCACGGACAAAAGAAGGACAAGCTTTGGTAGCTTGGACGGACAAGCTTTGTCCGTGAAGCTAAGTCGGATAAGGTAGAGGGTTAAGCTAAGCCGCACATGAGATGTGACTATAAGCTAAGGTGTAGTTTAATGGTTAGATATTACTAAAAGAGTATTAGTCGACTTGAACTTTCGTATAAGAAAGCTAGATGTCCATCTTGTATGTATAAGTAGAGAACCATGGCAAAGAAAAACTTGGAATTGGTCGGACAAACATAGTTTAATGGTAGGCAGATGAGCATGGATCAAAGTTGAGGTGGATAAGCCTAGGTCTGATCTGGACGGACATGCCTTGATTGAAGCTGGATGAAATGAACTTGATGGTGGACAGACAAGACAAGAGATGGATCTGATGTAAACAAGCTGGAGTTGTTGGATAAGCTTCGTTATATCTGACAAGCAAGCTTAGGGTTTAGAATCAGGACGATCAAGTCTTGAGCAAAGATGGACGAACAAGCATGAGCAAAGTTAGGGCGTACAAAGTCTTGAGCAAAGTTGGACGGAAAAGAGGGAGTCCTCCTATGGTCGGACGAACAAAATAGAATCCATATGTGGTCGTACAAAAGGGAGTCCTCCTTCTGCCATTCAGAAGTTGGTTTGATATAAAAAAGAGATTTTCTCTTCCCTACTTTAGATCGAGCAAAACATTTATCCTTTTCTCTTTCAATGTTGCTATCCTCTGCTCAACCATCATAATATTAGTCGGTTATTAATAGTGAGGTAAACTTAGTCTTGTCTCTTTTATATTAGTGTACATCTCCAGATTGAGTTTATGTATATTTTCTTGAAGAAGAACTTCTTATATGCTTGTTTGAACCAACAACATCTCTAAACGCTAGTTTTCTTTTTACGGACCTTGTTAATCCCCTGTATTTGATTAAGAACGTCAACTCCATAACCAACTATTATGCTCAGGTAAGCTAGGGTTTGGACCGAAACTTTTTTTTTACATGAATAATTGTTCACGTGATTATTTTTTTTTGCCATGAGGATTAACTCGCGTTTTCTTTCAACATTAGTAGCATTGCTTGCTTCTTGTGAGGACGAGCTTAATTTAGTTGTTGCCTCTACTTCATCTTTTAAGGTGCTAAATACTTAACATCAACTAGTAGCTACCATTAACATCAGGTATGCATGCTTCTATTTATGTGACACTTGGCTGTCATACTGTTTCTCTCTCGTTGCTGCCAGTATCATCCCTCTAGTATCATTAGTCACGATCAGACAGATTAGTTATTTTTTTTATGTGAGCAAATATCCACGTTCCCTCTACCTCATTTTCATAGTAAATTCACCTTTACTTTGCGAGATGGGGGCTATTTGATTAGGATAAAACTAGGGTTTCCTGTTTTATCTCAAACATTATATGTATATTTATATGTAAACGTATCTTGATAACTGAGAATATTATCACTTTTCGTTTGCAAACCCTAGCTTCATTATCGTTCTTCTGAAGTAGAATAATCTTCAACCGTGGCAGCAGGTATTACTAGCAGTCTCAATCAAGTAAGTTTAGTTCATGGTAATTCTTTTCTTTGCGTTTACTTCTTTTGCTTGTTGATATTATAACCATTATCTCATTATTCGTTTTTTGAATAGATCATGGCAGCTTCTGATCGGAATCATGATTCTGGCTCTTCAAATAAGAAAACAAACCGTAGAATCAAAAGAATGAAGAGGGCTGCTCCCAATAGGACTCAGCCCAAAACCGGCAATTTTCTGGGCAATGTTACAAAGTTTGTGCAGGATATGCCTCTTAATGACTTGAGAATGGCGTAATCGGGATGTTGACTTTATATTTATGATTAATGATAAAGAAGAATCCAGGCGCCGAGAGGAATTTAAAAGGAAGAAGAATAAAGATGAAGAACTCCGGGTTTACCGAAAAGATCAACATACCTAGATGAATGCAAGAATTGAACAGTTCGAGCAACAATAGTGAGGTGTTCGCGCTGATGGTGTGGCTTCTGATTCTGATGCAGAAGATTATATTTTTGACTGGGAGCCTATTTTTACATACCTGAACCTTTCTCTCCAAATATAAGGTCTGAGCAATTGGCTCAGGATGATTTCGAAGCTGAATGTGATTAAAATTTTTATCATGACAAGAAGATGGGTTCTATCGACCCTATAGATGATGAGGATCCTGAAGAAAACTCGGAGGAAGATCCTGGTGTAGGCCCATAAGAGAACTCCGAATTAGAAGGATTGTAGGAAAGTTTTGAAAAAGGACACGGATCTGATAAGGAAGGTGATGACGAGTACGACTCCAATTCAGACTCTCAGTCTTTTGATTAGTCTTAGTACAATTGTTTTATTTTGAGAGATGAGGGATTTGTTAGGTTTTGTTTTCTTTGCTTTTTGTTTGGATTTGAATAACGGATATTTGGTAGGTATGATTGCAAGGATTTTATTTTGGATCAACAAGGATTTTTTTGAATTAGGTAGAAATGAAATTTGATTACTAAAAGGGAATTTGATACTGAATGCAAACGCATTGCACACGTTTTGGAGGAATTAAAATTACAAATAAACTAAAAAAATATCCATGGATGCTTTATGCGTCAAATGCTTTGAGCCACTTCTCCTGTATTGCAGCTTCTACCAAATTTCTATTTGCAACAGTTAACTTGTAGTATCCACCAATGGTAGCTCTAGCGATCATAAATGGCCCCTCCTAGTCAGAGCTTGTCTTAGAGTCGCCATTGTGCCTTGTTGCTTTCATAACCAGGTCTCCTACTTTAAAAGCATTAACCCTCATGACTTGGCTCTAAATATGTGTTGTTGACAAGGATTTTCCTTCATCTCTGTGCCAACACTAGCATTCCACACATATAGGCATGTTGGAATTTTCTTCGGGTGGTTCTGTGGTACATGTGGACACTCCTTTAGTGTCAAAGGGATATATCCACGATGCTCCTTTCCATGGTTGGACATCATATGAGTGATAAATGACTCGATACGTTGTTGGATCTGAAGGGGAGTCTGGTTCATCCACTTGGAAAAATATTGAAGATGTGATGTTATCCATTCATAGCGTCTGACTAAAGCAGAGTTGGGTTTTCCAACAAACTCGAGTCCCCAAGCATAAGAGGTATGAGGGACATTAAGTGGTAAAAAGATAAGTTCAGTAATCTTTACTTGAGCATGATACCTC
Organism: Papaver californicum; assembly: GCA_023531435.1. NCBI lineage: Eukaryota > Viridiplantae > Streptophyta > Magnoliopsida > Ranunculales > Papaveraceae > Papaver > Papaver californicum. The sequence goes on from JAJJMC010010614.1 coordinate 3,733,312, forward strand.
TCCACATATGATGTTACACTTTCTCCTGGCTCCTGCTTCATAACCATCAAGTATTGAAATTATTCCTGGTACAGAGGATGATCATCTCCCATGACCCTCTTGTGAGGTGCAGAGATGTCATCTTGAAGTGAGCATGGCAATGATGATGTCTTAGGAGTTGCGGTACTGTGTAGCCATGGACGTCCCAGGATCATGTCATAACCTAGGTCCTCCTTTGTTATATAAAATTTGGTTGTAGCACATGCATAACCTATTTGTATTTCAAGATCAATGTAACCATAGGCATTCATTGGCTTTCCTTCAGGGTTCTGAATTGTAGTGGGTGCATGGGAAGCTTCACTATGTGTGATCCCTACATCTTAGAGTGTCTTGATAGGAATAATATTGACTGTAGTGCGTGCATCGATTAAGGTTCTTCCAAACTCAGTATCCTTGAGGCTAGCGCCGGTAAGAATTCCCCGATCACATTTTTCTCTATCTTTGCCTATTTGTGCAGATTCAGTACATGTTTTGCCTTCATTAAGTGGAGGTAGTCTCCTTCCAGATACAATGTGATTAAGAGCAGTGAATAGGTCCTTGACTTGCGCCTGTAGATAAGTTCACATACACGATTTACAAGGATTGGACTACTTGGCTAGTGGGATATTCAGAAGTAGTAAAATATCCGACAGGGAGAGGGTTCTTATGTACACCTTCAGTCCCCAAGTCCAATTCTCCCGACTCAATTCTCTCTTTAAATATTTGCTTCAAGGTATTACAATTATGTAGGGTGATCAACAAATATGTGGAAGCGATAATACTTAGGATTTTCCATTTCTTGTTCTGTTGGTGGACGCTGAATGGGAGGTAGGTTAATCGCACTATCCTGAATCCAAACTTCTAAAATCTATATCACTTCTTCAATTGGAAAATATAAATATGTGGCTACTGGGGCTTCCCTTGGTTGTTGTTGTTGACGTTGAGATGGTGGTCGAGCTGCAACTACTTGGTTACCCTTTTAGGTGGTCAAACTGCTGGTGGTTCTGGAGTCGGAACTGGTGCTGGTGCTGCACGCTTGGGCTATGGCTATGGTGCTGAAGCTTTTCTCTTACCTCCAGTCACGGCGCCTACAGATTTTTATGAGCTGTATTACCTTTGAGCCAGGCGTCGACTGCTGTGAGTCTTACGTACTTCTTCATTCTTGAAAAGAGGCATTGTCCTCTCTAGCAAAGCAGGTGTAAGTGGCCGACCGTTTGGAAACTTCATGTAATTTAAAAATATTTTAAATCGTAAATTTTCTAGTAAAGCACGATAGACATGTATCATACCATTGACGCAGAGCTCTACCAATTGAAGTTCAGTCACGCTCGTATCATGGTATTCTAATGCTTGGACTCTAAACCGTTCCACATAATCATTGGGATGCTCATTACTCCGCATAAACATTCTTCACAAATCTAATAGTGTGACTTGTTCAGATACAAAGAAGTATTTCCTATAGAAGGCATTAACCATCTCACACCAGTTATAAATACTGTTGGAAGCAATATTATTGTACCATGTGTATGCTCTTCCAGTGAGAGATTTAGAAAATTCTCTTAGACGCAACACATGGTTGTACTCATGCTCCCCTAATGAATCCAGGAATCGTGAAATATGTTCACGGGCATTCCTTGTTCCATCATAAAGTGAGAATGAAGGAGAAGAGTATCCCCTAAGAAGAGGGATCCTATGCATCTCAGAGGGATAAATAGGTTGGTTTTGATGAATAGTAGATGAATTTTCCTTTTTATACTATGGAGAATCCACTCCCAATATTCACAAGTAACAAAGTTAAACTGATGGCTCCTCTCTAACAGTGGATTAGGGAGGATACGAATTTCATCTTCGTCTTGACCTCTTGATATGTTGGCATCAGCAGTTGCCTCAGAAGTATTTATAATCTTCTCTCCTGGTGTTAATTTCTCCGTAAAGGTCTTGGGGAAGGTAAAAACCTCCTTCTGAGTTGAAGCCATCTCCGTTTGAGTCCTAAAAGGGATTTTTATGTCAACAAAAGATCGATGATGGTAGAAGGTCTGTTCATCCCTTGCTTCTTAAGTGTGTTGCTCAAATGGAGGAGGAGTGTTATTGTCCCCATTGGTAACTTGAGGAGTGTTACCTGGAGTTCCAGTACTAGTACTAGCAATGTTCACGTTGGGATTAGTCTCTGAAACTGACCTGAGACCAACCATTTTTGAAACTAAGATAATTTTAAAAAATTAAAGGAAACTGAGAGTTTGATCTCCCACTGTGGTCGCCAAAATATTTGTAGGTAAAAACAAATTAAAAGGGTAATTTAGGAAAAATAGGGTGAGTAGGTAATAAATCGTTTAATCCTTATACATTTGTACTGTTGAAGTACTTTGTTTAGATTTTAGAGATCAATCTGTACAATCCTAGCCAAAACCAAGCAATGGCAGTTCCAGTGTTGCTTCAGTCACAAATGAAAAGGAGAAAGTTTGGCCTTAGGGAGGGAAGAGAAAGAAGGATTAAGGTCAGAGTATCGGACTCTATAGGATGTAATTGGTGTGAATAACTATGAAAAATTTCTCTGTGTGTGAGAAGATTGAATGATCAAGTTGTTTGACTTATGTATTATGTGTTAGACTTATACTTGTCTATCCCAGACATCGAAATTGCCCCCCTCTTTTGTTCAATAGATTGAGAATCTATTTATATCATAGCTATCGTAACTGTTCACCTGACCTCTTCTCTAGAAGAAAGTGTCGATGGTTGAGTAGTAGTGAAGTGGAGAAGTTGGAGGATGTCCTGACAACCGCTCCCTACTTTGTTTGAGGTTCAATGGACGGTTGCTCAATCTATCACTTCTCTACTCAACTGCTGATCGAACTTTCCAGATTCCCTGCAGTGGGTGCATTGTTACACCACATGTCGTAGATCGCCAAACCAGTACCCTAGTAAATATCCCCCCATTTGTGACATCTTTGATGTCTCGTATAATTTGTAGCATTTAAGCATTATTAATGTTAAGTCAAATGAGGCATGCTTAGTTGGTCTTTTGACTAAAGACTTGTCTTGCTTGACTATCCTGATGAGTCCAGCAATACTAAACTTAAAATAAAATAAAATATATATTTATTTTATTTACGAGGAACAATGTGTGTTCAACTTTGTCAATTTTGCATTGACATGTTTGTTTTGTAGAAATAAGTGTATGTTGCTGAGCATAAACATACATATGCGACTGGGGATTAGTATGGCCTTTGATAAGCAAGTTAGGATTTTAGAACTTGTATATGTGAAAAAAGCTTAGACAAACAAGCATTAGGAGCTAATGCTTAAGACGTATTAGGTATGACGCTAATGCTAAGACGCATTAGGTATGACGCTAATGCTAAGACGCATTAGGTATGACTTGTGGCTATAGGATAAGGTGTACATGAATCGTGTGTGGGCCACACATGAAAATGTATGTGTGAGGCCACATATTAAAAAAAAATATGACTGAGGCCTAGTATGGCCTTTGATAGATAAGGTGAGGTTGAAAACTTAATCGGACAAGTTAGGGTTTGGATGAAAAAGCTTAGCTAGGTAGTTAAAGAGAATAAGCTTATTAGGTGTTAAGGCAGACAAGCAAGTATTGATATGTAAGATGGAAAACAAGCTAGACGGACAAGCTTTGTCCATGAAGCTAAGGCGGACAAGGTAGAGGGTTAAGCTAAGCCGCACATGAACTGTGACCATAAGCTAATGTGTGCGCGAACTATGACCATAGGCTAAGCCGCTCATGAACTGTGACTATAAGCTAAGGTGCACGCGAATTGTGACCATAGATTAAGCCGCTCACGAACTGTTGCTATAGGCTAAGCCGCACATGAACTGTGGTTATAGGCTAAGCGCGCTGAATTGTGGCCATAAGATTTGAAACGCTTATAAGTATTACAAACCAGTGTTGAGCCATCACCTTTACCAATTAGGGTTTGAGAATTTCATTGATGTTTGAAACACTTATAAGTGTTGTGCACTCGTCTTTAGTGTTTCCAAAGCCTCAAATTGGATTCTTTCCTTTACACCATTTACATTAGTTGTCTTCCTAAGCAAGGATTAATGTGATCAGGGCTAAATTCAGCTAGTAAAAGCTTATGAAATTATGCTTGGCACAATTTCGACTTGGCATCTAAGCGCAACTGTGACATTTTAGTCAAGTAAATTCGTATGTAACTTCTATATAAGGTAATTTTTGGGGATTCAACTGCGGAACATAGCTCCCAAATAATACTCAAATTGCTCTATACTAGTGGGCAATCCATCTAGGAACTTGAGATTTTATGTAAACAATCATAGAATATCCAGGAAAGTCGTAATAAGCACCAATGTTATTCTGATGATTTCGTACAATAATGAATGTTGATTCATTCAGTAATTTTGATCGTATATGTAGCTGGCCATACATATAGACAGGGAACAAGGATGAGCACCTGAGAGAGAACAAGAATAAACACCTGCCTAAAAACTCTTTTGCAGAATTTTGAGGTTTAATATTTCTCAGACTCGAGTCTTGAGAGATAATTTTACTATTTAACCCTCGATAAGAACCCAACCTCTACAACTTTCTAGAACGGGTTTTCCATTCAAAATCCGTTAAGTCATGGTTAAATCAATGCTGGCCCACATGATCCAGTCAGAAAGTAAGTAATCAAATAAAATGACACAATTATCCTCGAAAGATGTAATAATCCAAATATACTCTCGAGTTAAATAGGTATCCAACATAAAGGAGAAGAATGTAAACCTAGATCATTCTATTTTTCCTTCTTCCTTCCACTATTCTCACTGTCTTCCTCTTTCACTTACACCAACACCATTACTTACAGTTTTTGTTGTTCATTTCTCAATCAAGAACAATAAATTACACAAAGTGATCACCATCATTTATCAACTTCAATCAGTAATGTGTATTGGTGTTTTGAATGAAGGGTTTTATTCAGGGTTTTATGGTATTTATGATGGATTTTTACGGTTTTGATCAAGGTTTTTAGGATAGTATGTTCATGGTTTTCTCTACGGACGCGGTAATGAAGATAAACAAATTTCTATGATGTAGAAAAAGAAAAGAAAAAAAAGTTTGACTAAAAAGTGATAAGATTTATGGTTAGGGTTTCCAATGAAAGATGAAATTGAAGTGTGAGTGTGTGATTGATTGGTTTTAATCAGTGAGTGTGTTTAAATTTTAGATTTGGATTTTATTTTCATTTATTTAGGGTTTTCAATTCCTCCCTCTGTAAGTGGGGAACAATGTATCAATGGTTTAATTTTTTTCTTGTTTCATAATATTGATAGATTAATTATAGGTTTTGTTAATGATGTGTTTTAGATTAATAGGTTAACTATGTTAATTATATTTCGTTTATTTCTTGTTTAAGTCAGAGAGATACGTAAAAAAAGCAGTAAAAAGAGAAGAACACCTTTTTATCTTACCGTCTTTTGACCATTCATATTCCAACTGGGTTTTCAGTAAATAAAAGGTTTTTGATGAGTGATTGTGTTTACACAGAGGTTTAGAGAGTGATAATAGAAAAAAAGTAGAAACACACTACCGTGGGGGGTCTATAATATCCAATCCAACTTCATACACTACTACTTCACAGTATTATGGTTGAGTTCTTAAGTGGGTTATCTCTCATTTTATACTTAGTCAAGTGTTGCGAGACTAGTGAGAGGAAGAAGGCGATAATAATCTATTCATTTAAATTGGGGATAAGTGGAAACCGTAAATCTTGAATTTTAAGGGGTTCAACGGAGACTCCTTCCAAAGAGGAAGGATCTGAACTTATTCAACAAGACTCCAATGCCGACCGTTGGAATTTTGGGATAGTGACGAAGCATATAAAAATCCTGATGACATAGAAAGCTTCATCAAATAATGAGACTATGGCCAAACATACATCTCGCTCCCAGCGACGTAAGCCTGAAGAACAAACAACCATACCTGAGAGAAGTGACGCCCAGCGACAGCCACACCTCACTTTACTCAGGGGAAGACTAGTATTCATGACAAGAACTTGAGCATCTACTAACCCTAGCCAGGGTTAATGCTAAGGGGCGCATATCTCAGAGAAGCTAAGTACATCTTCTTATACTTTTCTTAAAATTTCGATTAAGCACATATAATTGTCAAAAGCATGTTGTCACCATCTATTGCTTACTGTGCAACATTATTGTTCCTCACTAAGAAGGGGACTTATTATAAATGGTGAGTTTTTGACAAGGGGCTAGAATTATAAAATTACCCTTTTTCCTAACATCAAGAGCATAGAAGTACACATGCATGTTTATGCGCATGCTTCTAACTCTATATATAAACACAAAATATTGTATCTCTACTAACATTCCGTAAGTGAATTAAGAACACAGTCTTTACAAATAGCTACATGCATTCTCAACTGATATTGTAGCCTCTTGAATACTCACAATATTTATGCCATTTGAACCAGTCTCGAGTCACATAAATTCCACAGCTGAATTCCTCGAACTTGTATCGAATGCGTATTTGCCATCCTGACTTTATAAAATATACCACTTTAGCATTATGTTAAAGGATGTACCATAAAATACGCGTTGTTCCTCTTGAACGCGACATAATCAAAGAGAAATGCCTCAAAAAGACACGTTGTACCTTAGCACCAGGATAACCCTAGTTTTTCTACGTTAACACCTAGGCTAATACTATCCATTTACGTAAAGCGCTAACTAGCGCTAGCAAACCTAGACTACGTCCTCAAGAACGCGCCATACTTAAAGCGCTAATAACGCTAGCTACTTAATTTGCGTCCTCAAGGACGCGCCATACCCTTGCGCTCAGCGCTAGCCAGCCTAGGCCACATCCCTCAGGGACGCGCTACTAACAACCTAGGTCACGTCCCTTGGGGACGCGCTATGCCTAAAGCGCTAACAATGCCAACTATTTAGGCCACGTTCCTTTGGGACGCACCATGCCTAAAGTGCTAACAATGCCAACTATTTAGACCACGTCCCTTTGGGACGCGCCATGCCTAAAACGCTAATAACACCAACTATTTAGGCCATGTCCCTTTGGGACCCGCCATTCCTAAGTGCTCAACGCTAGCCCACGTTCCTTTGGGATGTGCCGCTCTTTTGTGCTATGCTCAAAGCGCTAACTCTGCGCTATTGCAAAGTACTAGCCTTACCCAGGCTGCGCTCCCAAGAGACACATCACACTTTCAAATGCTACCCTAATGCTAACGCTAGCTCTATGTGGCTATCTATCAAACTTCATTCTTAAATGTGCCACGACTGGTCCTTAAGAATCTTTACGCAATCTTGGCTTTGAACATCTTTCGGATTTATGCTAAGTAACTTCTAAGCTAAGATCTGGCCATTAAAATACGTCATGATATTCCTAAGATGGTGCATATCAACCAAATTTACCCGATTCAACTCAAATCAGTCTGATCACTAAGCTAGTGAATTGCGCAACTTGCCTCACCGATTTAGCAAGTCATTGACTAGACTTGACCTAATCAAAAGTGATAGTCCACGACTTCACTATTTCCACGAGATATTAAATACAACACATGGGGGGATTCACATTGGGGTATTGGTATGGCGGTCTACAGCAATCGTGCGTTGTGGCGACAGATCCACGAATAAGAAGGTAATAAGTAGTGGGACGGTTGCAGGGAAGTTGAGAGTACGAGGAGTAGTGGTCATACAAGTCCTCCCTATTTTTCAGAAATGACTCCACTACGACCTCCATAATCGTTACTCCTCCACTTCTTTTGTAACTTCCACCACTTACGAGAAATCAGTGCATCTTCACCAAATATAAATAGATGGCTTCATTTATTCGAAACAAGACAAGAGACAAGATATACAGAATTAGCGATTCATCTCAGAGATAGTCCATTCTTTATCACACACTACAATTACTCATCACATTGAGATTTTCTCAACCTTCTTTGTTTTCTTCCCCTAAGACCTACCCAATTTTCTCCACCTTTGTGATCGAAGCAAGACGTGAACAACCATTTCTTGGTTTTGGCTCGTCCTGTTCGAGCTTGATCTCTTGAACTTACCTGAAAGTACGATTTTATCATACATTTATTTTCCCTTGACACAGAAGTCTAGATTCTCATAAGACGATCGATAAATTTTGACTGCCTCTGAATGTCACAACGTAGAGGCGAGGGTACACCCTCTCAAATAAACAAAGAAAAATTAAATAAAACCATTACATGGAAAGAAAATTATCGACTGATACGAATGTCATACGAGAGTTTTTTCCGACCTAAGTTTGGACATAGTAGGATAAACAAAGTAGTCTTCAAGGTTACAAAAAAGAAACCGCACAAAGCAGTCAAACGAAGCAATCACATAGAGCAGCCATGCAAAGCAGTCAAACGGAGCAGCGGCATAAAACGACCTAGAAAACAGTCAAACGGAGAAGACACACGAATGGGACACGCAAAGCATTCAAACTGATCAATCACACGAAGTAGCCATGCAAAGCAGAAAACAAAACAGCCACGTAAAGCATCCAATCAGATAATCACACGAAACGACAATGAAAAGTAGCCGAGCGGGAGTAATCAATGGAACAATAACATAGACAAAGCGAGGCAGAAACAAAGATATTTCATTAATGAAAGTCGAAGTTATACAGATAAAAAAGAAAAACAAAAAGAAAAGAAAAACTGTTGGAGTACAAATCCGCACAAGGCACAACAACAAATAATGATCATGTGAACTCAAGATCAGCAAGCGTAGTGGCTGTACCAAGGTTGAGTAAAAATTCATGAGATCTTCATTTGACATGGACCATTTTTCTCTTTCTGAGGCATGAAGTGACCCCCCTTATCTCGGAAACCCACAAAAGAAAGTCTTACCGTGATCTCACTGACGTAAACAACATAATATGTAATAGTGTAAACAAAAGGATATCTGGAGGTGCTGAATGAAAAAAATTGAATTGAAGACCGTTAAGTATAAATGAAAATAAAGAAGTTAAAGATTATAAGTGTAGATGGTGGATTCTTGACGAGGACTAGAATTGTAAAATCGTCCTATTTCTAGCAGCAGCAATAAAGGAATATACGAGTATATTTTTGGATTTATATCGAAATATTAAATACTGTATTTTTACTAAAATAATTCTGCATGCGAATTAAGGATACAGTCTCTACAAATAAATATATGCATTCTATACCGATCCCGTAGTCTCTCTAATATTTACAATATTTACGTCATATCAAACCAGTCTCAAGTCGTATAAATTCCACAGCTGAATTCCTTGAACTTGTTTCGAATGCGCATCGATGTTCCAATAACATCTACCTATTCTGAAAATAGATAATGCCTGATCTCAGAGAACACATTCTAGCTTAATATCATGCTCGCAAAGAACGCATCACAATTCGCCGTTCTAACCTTAAATATACGCCACTTTAGCATTTTACTCAAGGACGTGTCACAAATCATGCGCCATTCCTCTTGGATGTGCCACAATCAAAGAGCAATGCCCCAAAGACACATTGTTTCTCACCGCGCTAGGCTAGCCCTAACATCTCCGCGCTAGGCACAAAGGCCAGCGCTAGCTTATTAGGTTGTGTCCCAAGTGTAAATGGTGAGTTTTTGACAAGGGCTAGAATTGTAAAATTTTCCTCTGCCTAGCAGCAGGAACATAAAAGGATATGCACATAAAAATATACGCATATTCCTAGCTTTATAATAAAACACGAAATATTGTATTTTTACTTATACTAGTCCATCGCCCGTGCGATGCACGGGTCTATTTCATACGATAGTTGAAAATATCTCGTCTAAGATTACATCAATTTGAAAAGATTGGAAAAATATAATTTTGAATAGAATAGTATATTGATACAAATAAAATTTAGATATGCATAAACTCCGGTTCAAAATTTGTTTTGGTTGTGCACCTTCGCTCCAAAATCGAGCATATTGCTAAAAAAATGGAATACAAATTACAAAAACTCAAATATAAATTGCATTTAATTCATAAAAAAAAATACTCATAAGAAAAAACAACCCAAGTTACATCAAAATAATAAAAGAAAACTCTGAATTTCTATTAATTGATCTCATTCATATAGGTTGATCACTGTTCGGCGGACAATACAGTCTATAAATCAGAAATGAGTTGATGCACAGTGGTTTTGGTTTAACCATATGGTAAATCATTCTTCTTGATGAAAGTAATTTTTAATTTTGATGGTCCATACAATATATTTGAAATGTCAATGTATATTGGATGTTCATTTTCTTCAAAAGCTCATGATCTTAAGTGAAACCATGCATCGTGTCATCCATGCATGTGTCTCGCTCATGGAATAGTAGATCATATTTTAAAATTAATTTCATTAATAAAAAATAATAGTAATAAAAATACAATGATCTCATGAACTTATAAACTAATAAAACATTCAATAAACTAATAAGAAACCAATGCAATATAATTTAAAAGTCATGGGCTTATAGTGCAACATTTTCGAAGCCTATAATACCTATTTGAGCTTTATAAATTGATATTCTTTAAACTTATGGAGTTCATGGTTTTTTTTCTTACAAACTCTTGCCTCTTTTGGTCCACCCAATCACTATATATGTCTTCACTTTATCAACTGAAACGTTATTGAGATTATGTCATGTGATTCTGTTGGTATTTTATTAAGATAAATGGATATCGAACAATGATTTTCTTAAATATCTTAACGGTCTTATTTTGACTTTGATTTTGTATAAACAAACCTAAAAATTCATGGACTTATAGTCCAGCATCTTCAAAGACTACAATATTTATGACAGCTTCACAAATTAACTAAAAGTTATGCCGTTCCAATCCTTCTCCAGATTTTGATATTCTTTTTCAGGCTCGTGCTTTTATTCTTCTTCATATTATTACATCTTTTGATCTACTCAATCATTATGTTCCTTTACTTCATCAAGAAAAGCGTTATCGAGATCGTCATATTTTAAATCTTAAAAAAATCTCAGTTTGTATGCCTAGTTTTGTTATGGGCTATTGGAGGCCATTTTTTTGAAATTAATTTAATAAAAAATCAAATACCAATGAAATTAAGAATAACTTATAATATAAAAATAGTTATCTATAGAATTAAAAATACATATATAAATAAATGGCAATGTGCAGCGACAAACGTAAAAAACTCTAATCATAAAAAAGAAAAACTTATCACTCCCAAATGATTATTTTATGGGTTCATCTGTTGTAGCCTTCCTCGTGGTCTCCCTTGTATGGTTTTTTTTTCTCCACTAAACAACTATTGCTTGCAAACCTTATAGTACTCAGCATATGCTTACCCGTGAATTCAATTTATATATGAAAAGAGCGTTGTCTAATTTGGGGTGGATACAATGAAAAAAAATTAGGATTTAAATGTTAAGATTAATCATCCCTAGAATTATTAAGTGAATGATTAGTAAGTGAATTTTATATCGACCCAACAATTCTACGTTGACATCGATTTTTTCTGGGATTTATCCCGAGCAGAGATCCAATGGTAGTATGGGAAACCCTTATATTATTGGGATATGTGTTGGGCAAATAGGCCCCCCTCTCTAGGGATATCTTTTAGAATATTCCTTCGTATAAGAAGCGTTTTCGATGTGGATAAAGTAAACACTCCAACTATAAAGCGTTACCTATTCCAAAAAAATTACCTGCCGCAATGGGATAAAGCAGAGTCTTGATAAAGTATTTTGTTAGAATGGTTCGTGGTATACAACATCGCTCACATATCTCAAACAATTATAATGATTACAACATTACCTTCAAAAAATGAAAAATATACTAGCTTTTTTTGAGCATATGTTAGATTGTGTTCTCTTAATGAACTTTTTAAATTTGTTATAAATTTTTGAAAAAGACATGTATAGTACTCCAAAAAATTCAAGAAAATACAGTGGAAGTTGGCATGCAACACAATCACTCACAATATATTTAGCATATATTCAATTTAAGTATAAAAATGACTTTATGATAATTCTCGATCTTGACCTTTGTCATCATTTACTTATATATCATTTTAAATTATGTATGAAATTTTAACTCCATACAATCACGTACCTTTGGAATTACATTGTAAATCATATCAGCTGTTAGTTGTAGGCTCCCACAATGACATGAATCGTTATGAAAAACTCGAAAAAAGAAGATTGGTTCAACAATCCCAGATTAATTTTGGATTTTTTATATTTGGTTTACCAAAATGCATAGATAGCATGAAAGTGCTTATAAAACAAAAACCATTAGTATTGCAGAAGTGAATTTTTAAGTTTCTGATTCAACACACCCAAATATTTCGTATAGTCAGGTTCACAATAAATTGGTTTTACATACGTCAGTTTTACCGTAGTCAATAACCATAAAATATTAGAATCTCGGAGTTCACCATTAAAAAAAAAGAGGCGCAAATACTTTTAAACTTGTGTGTAGCTTGAATCCTAAAAAAAACTTGACGTGATATTCATGTTTCCTCCTGGCCATAACTAATGAATAAGGAATGGGCATATTTTGTACACAAAGTTTAGCATAAAGGTTACTATTCTAGGATAAAAATCACACTTAGCATAGACATGCCATCCTAAATCATGAGGAGATCGTCTGATAACTGTTAACAATGAAAGAAAATTGCATCTCTATCAGACCAAAAAGCAAAGATGAAAAACCGAAGCTAGAAGTTAAATGAAATATATATCAGACTTATTGCATCCCATATAAGGTTGAAATTATGTGGGATAACAGAAAACTATACGGCTTTAAATAACCTTCATACATCAAACTGAAAACATAATTTTGAAACAAGTGAATATTTTTTCTTCCAAATTTACCTTCACAAAATGAGGAAGGAAAGACACAATCAAGGGAAATAACAAAAGGCACATTAGGAACATGAGAAATTCAAGTTTCACACATATCTTTAATCCTGACTCTTCACTGCGAGGAGATATAATCAACATCTACAAAACAAAATCAATAAAAAAAAATACCAAAAAAAACCCCCGCAGATATATACTCTTTAAGAACCTAAGAAATTTCAGTTTCACATATATCTTTATCCCCGACTCTAGCTTCATAAATTGATTAAAAATTACAATGCTTCAGTCATTTTCCTAAATTTTGACAGTATTTGATTTTTTGAAGCCCCCATAATTTTGTGATTTTGTATATTTTTGCCTTTCCGTTCCCCAAATTATTATATGCCTTGACTTCATCGGTAAAAGCATCACCGAGATCGCAATACATAATATTCTCAGAAAAAAATCTCGGTAAGCCACTTGGTTTCTTATAAATTCTTTTATTTCGATTATTTTATCTGATTTTGTTGGTGTTATTTTTAGGTATACGAATATCAAATGATGATTTTCTTCGACAATCTAAGGGTTTTCTTTTGATTTTCTATTTCTCTACACAAACTAAAAATATTTTTATACGGGACTTACAAACATAAACAAAATAAAAAATAATATAAACAATGTGTAACAAAATCAAATACAAAATGGGAAAAAAATTAAGAGACAATTATAAGAAATTATATGCGTAATGCATTAGAATATATTTAGTTTAGTAAAATTAAATTTAGGCAGTGGAATATTTTTATCGTTTTAGGTAACTTCAATGATGTGTGTTTAATTAGTGAAGTGTACTCTTATATTTACAGGGACATTTTATATTTGCTGTTGAAAATCTGTCATTACTATTATATTTTTTCTTTAAACTTTTCCATGTGATTTTATACTGACTCTTTGAGATAAATGTGTGTATATGTTTTCTACCTGTTTATTTTTTATTGGTTAGTTATTTTCAAAAGAACCTTAAAAATTAAGAAAAAGGGAAAACAATTTCTAGCGTTATTTTCTTTTCTATATAAAAAATCCACCACTAAGATTCTACAAATAGTGAGCACATGCGCTGCATGTTAGTGCATAATTTTATTTTTGTCATATTAAGTGCTTTGTTATTATAGTTTCACCAAAATTAAATTATTTTTTTATATTTTTATATTTATATTTATGAAATACAGGGTTTGAAGTTTGAACACGATCATAAACAACATATACAAAGTCTATTTTCTTTTAACTTACCTTGAAATTATATCTATTTTTATTGGAGAAATATAAATACATTAAAAATAAAAACTTAGTATTTTTATTTATACTCGTTATATAGATAATTCAAAAAGTTTTCCAAATATATAAAATTCATAAAAATTCGATATATAGTTAGAAAGATATAAAGTTTTCAAATATTTATATTTATTTTTATAAAAATGGTACTTATGGAAATAAATGATTTCTCATATATTTTAATTTAAGTCCCTATAAATATTATTTACTATTACAAAATCCCTAAATCAAAGCGTTTCAATCTCTATTCCGTTAAACATTTTAGTCCCTATTCCGTTTGGTTAACTAAAATCTGTTAAATTGGTTAATATTCTTTAATTTTCCTTGCTTGCATTAAAGAGTAGGGAGATATAGGAGTAACCCATGACTTCTTTTTTAATAACCCATAATTAATTAAAAGAAATATTTGATTAGACAAGTAACTTTTTACCTAAATAACCAATTTAAGTGTGTTTCTTTTTTTCTTATTAAAAAGAAATACACCTGTAGATAATAAACCCTTGGCTAAAAGGCCTCCTTAAAATAACTTTGTTTACCACCCCTGTTCGAATTTTCTCCATCACTGACCTAAAATTTTCAACTTCCGCCAGAAAACCCCAAATATCATCATTGATTTGTAGTACTATCATCATTCTTTAGAGACTAAAACCGTAATTTTAGCAAGCTTCTTCGCGGTTCAAAAACCCAAATTACCAATCTATCTCGATCTACTTCCACTATCTTTTTTCATCTCGAATTTTACCAAAAATTTGGACAATCTTTGTTGTGTGTTTCTTGTATGTACATAGGAAAATAAAAAAACACCCTTCTTATAATATTAGTCTACCAAAACTTTACAATTTTAAACATAAGACTTTTGCAACAAACCTAAGATTTCCCTGTTATTATTAATAACGATTCTAGTTTTTTCTTTTTTCTCTCTCTTAGTCTTTTTTATAGTGCATGCATATGCTCATAGCTTAGGCAATAAAAAAATTATTTAAATTTAGCAAATTTTTTTATGCTAAATTTAATTAAAAAAAATTCACGGACCACACAAATAGATAAAAACCTTCCCCTCACATTTAATTAAATGGTGGGGTCCAAAAATATCCCCCTACTAATCCTATATGAGCGGAACCTACCCCATGCGAGGGAGCGATTTTTAAGTAGTTCCTATAGGAGGTTCATACAAAACCACTGAATTTTATTAGCTTGAAAAGAAACTTTTCTAAATTTTATTAGTACACTTGTGAATAATAACGGTTTAGCATGCTTTCCCTAACCTCAACTTCTCCATATGACTCTTTTGTTTCCACTCACATAGGTTTTTGATGAGTACTTCAACTACATCTGCTTACCAAAAAATTTCTTATCGATACCTTCCCACATATATCCATTACAGACGCCATAACTATGAAAGTATCAGCCATCTTGATCAACCATCTTTAAATCCGCCAAGGATAACATGAGAATAATATATATAATGACAAAAGTATTCAAACTTGATTGTTCACTCATTGGTTACTTGGATCTAAATATGATATCAGCTTCTAAAACGTTAAAGTGTAAGGGCTTTAGATATCAATTGAGTACTAAGCCAATAACTCTATAATTGTATCATTATACTATGCATTTGAATATGATGTTTGGAAGGAGTAAAACAAACCATCTAATTACCGGAAGAAAAAAGGGAAACATTATGATTATTGCAGCAGTAAATATACAGGACAATGATGTCTATTCTGCTTCTCAAGAGGTTATTAGTTGGCTACTACAAATGATAGATGTTATTTTCCCGTGTACTGTAGCAAATTTAAAAATTGGATATCACCTGACCCTTTCGAACCACTTCTGTCTACTTTAGTTTCTTTATAGCGGTAAATACTGCCACTTGACTTCTCTAGGCATAGGCTAATCTGTATTCTAACAGATTATAAGCACCTAAATAATCTAATGGAAAAAAAAACTCAAAATAAAAGGTGAAACTTATCTCCATATACTGAATATATAATGTTTTTAATTAACCAACTGATCAAAATTCAAAAGCAAGATATGGTAGACAGTTTACTTGAACTTTTCAAACTCATCTTTCATAGTTCTAATGAGACATTGATTATACAACACAATTTATGCCCACGCTTATCTTACTTTTTCCAGATGATTGTCAAAGGATGAAAATCATTTGTGGGGTGTGAAATAGTTAACAGACACTAACAAGAGGTGCGGTATTTTATTTTTGTCCAAGATGCGGTTTTCTTAGCTAAAAAGAGTCAAGGAAGCTTAAAAATCCAAAATGAAAACAACTGCAATGGTGACCATATACGTCGAGATACATCTAACTAATGTAGGGATCACATGTTTTACAATGCAAAGAATGTCTACTGTCCTAAACCTAACCGTTATAGCACTGCAGTTGCAACTACACATCATTTTTAAGTTGATTAGAATATTGATCACTCAACTAAATGATTAAAAATCCAAGTTTTGAATCCATAAGACAGGCTCATGGCTGATTGTGAACATCTAACCTAGTGTTTCAAACTCATCCAAAAGGTTCTGCCTCTAACCTCCCCAGACTAAACTCCACATATGAAACATAAGGGTACCAACAAAACGCCTTTTTATGTTTTTGAATGAAAAATGTTAGCCTTAAAAGAATTGTATATGTATCCAAACAACTTACATGATAACATTCTATGGGATGATATTGATTTTGGCTTCAAATGCATCATTTGCAGAATCCAGTGGGAAATTATAGAAACCATGCGATGCCAAAAT
>JAJJMC010010614.1:3750247-3763224 GCA_023531435.1 Papaver californicum
TTTGCAGAATCCAGTGGGAAATTATAGAAACCATGCGATGCCAAAATTTAGTTGAAACGAAAAGCACTTAGCCACCATATGTATGATATCTATTGGTGGTAAAGCGGTTGACCTGCGATCAAAATCTGTCTCCTCGAATGTTTCCTAGAAACACAGGGTTTTTTAGAAATTTGAGGCATCTTAACATCTCACACCAATAGTTATTACAGCTGAAACAAACCAAATCAAACATAAACACACCAATAAATTACTAAGAAGTTAAGAAAGGAAAAAACTATCAATCTGTTTGGTACAACAATAATTCTATATCTGTTTGGTACAAAAATACTTCTATTCTTGTACTGTTAAAATTATATATACCTTAAAGAATTAATGAACTCATGTGGAACCAATGGATGCTGTTGAAGCGAAAAACAATCCATTGAAAAATGATAATTTACGGTTCAGAATTTTACAGGATTCAACTCATAAGTGTTTTAGCTAAGCATGTAACGTTGGCTTTGATCACTTCCATAGTAAACCGACTTTCCAATCCATGAGAGTTGTTTGGAGGTGAAGTAATCAAAACCATACAAAAACTCATTCATAGCAAAAACAAACAAATTAAAGAAGAGTGTAAAGAAGAGTGTTATCAAGGAGGATTAAATAGATTAGTCAATAGTGAATGCACAGACCAAACATAAGCACGGTGGCAATGTTGGTTAACAAAATGGAGAACATAGTCGAGTATTATGATTGATACGATGACATTACCTCTTGTTCACGACAATCTCACCGAATGCAGAATCTTTTCATAAATTGCCACCTCTTTGCGATGTAAAAATCGCCATGCCAGACCTATAGGTCTAGACATTTTTTTCCTAAAACATCTAGGCAACAGGAAGAACACAATTTGAATAGTGGTTTGCCAATATAATGCCACCAGTTTTGAATCTTGATCCTAGACTGTTTATATTAAAATTGATAAGCAACAACTTTAAATAAAATTAAGAAATAGCTAGCTTCATAAAGATTTTTGGAATTCAATTACATTGCCGATCTCACCATACATTAAACCCATAGTTATTCACATAAACACTTCATAGTTCTCAAGTTGTTGCTGATGAACTTCAAACTTTTAATGGTTTAACAGTTAACCAAATCACTCCTAGCCCATGGCCAATATTTGACGAAACTGAGTAATTGGTGAGTCATGCTTCTGTTGTTGTTCAATCTATTCATAGTTGATTAAAAGAGAGAGAAAACAACTACATGGACATGTGTTAATCAAAGCCCCAAATCAATTGATGGGATTTTGAAGAATACGTAGCTACAACATAGATTTAGCCATGCTCACTTTGATTTTCTTCTCTCAGGACAGCACAACTTCAAAAAATAAATTAACCAGGAAAACACAATAACAGAAGAGTAACATATGCGGATCAATTGATTGAACATAAAGAACATCATAGATACCCAAACCATGATCACCAACCAAGCTACATCAAACACCAAAACCACGATTCAAATGGAAAAAATACATACACGACCATCGGGTCTATTTACCTAAATTCGCATCCTTTTTTCCGGAAAAAACAAACAAACTGATGTTTCACATATCCTTATTCGACCATTCAGTGTCACTGATTTTTTTGACGATCTTCCAGGAGGAATATCCAACAATCAGTGACACTTGAATTCTACATCATAAATCTATCTAGCAAACCAAGTTAGCCAATCCCATAAAAAACAAAAATAAATAAATAAACCAAGATAATGTGCAAAACAAACACAAAAAACAGAAAAATAACAAAGTCAAAGAAAGAATTAAAATCACAACAAGAAAAAATGATTTCAAAACTGTATTCCTGAAGTGAATTTATTATCCTTGCTAATTTGAGGGCTACCCAAAATTAATTTAGGGCGACTAATAAAAAAAAGGTCATTATGAAGTAATATCAATACACTCCTTATCCATATATTTTCTTTAATGGTTGATCTACCCTTGCTTAATTAGTGTTAATATTGATTAATTAGTTAATTAATTTGGTTATAGTTAGTGTTAGATGATGAATTTGAGTTATAGTTTTGGAATAGAAATCAAGAGTGTTTTATATTGATTTATTTGAGTTATATTTTTGTACAATCGGTAGTCTCGTGATTTTTATTCCTACCGATTGTACAAAATTCCCAGATTAATTTTTTTTTGGATTTTGATTTCATAATCGGTAGTTTAATGGAGTACCATAACTACCGATTATAGGTGTCGCCCCAAAAATGAATTTCTCAAAACTTACAAAATTTCTAACTCTTCTTCTTTCACAATCGGTAGAAATTGAAAATTTATATCTACCGATTGTTGCCAGAATTATATTAAACTTTAAAATTTTAAACTTTGTAATCGGTAGTTTAAAGATCAAATTTATCTACCGATTATACTGGTTTTTTTGTCCAGGACTTTTCTTGCCATAATCGGTAGTGAGTGAACATAAATAACTACCGATTATGGTTAATCGGTAGTACGGGAAATTAATTACTACCGATTGTATTTAATCGGTAGTATAGAAACATAGTTATCTACCGATTATGTAGATTGTACTTAACATCTAACTTCATAATACTATTTCAACATCCGAAGAAAAACTTGTTCAAATAAACTTACTACATATTGTTCATTAAACTTGTTCAAAAAAACTAAAAACATCCGAAAAAACGAAACAAAACACATCATAGAAATTCAAAGTGATCAATCTCATTGATATCATGAAATTCTTTCACTCCTTGTTACTCTTGACTTGGTCCTAGTTTCAACTCGCTTTTTTTTTTTTTTTTTCTCCTTCCCCTTAGGATCAGCAACAACTTCATCATCCTCAACTGGACCTATGTCTCTCCAACTTCGTTGTAGTATGGGTTGAAGAAGAAGTCCTTTTCCCTGAAAAAGAGTCGATGATCAAAATCCGGATCGTCCTCCATCCTTCGAATCATTTTTGCCTCAGATCCTTCATCCGAAGATGGAATATCAACGTATTTGAGGGGATTGTCTGGACTGTTCCACTCACAATCAGGATCGTTCATCATTTGTGAAAAATCCGGATCATCCAGCATCATTTGATATATTTATTCAGGAGAACTCCTTTCCGCAAATTGAAAAGAGGACGAGAAAGCAATTCAGCCTTTTCAGACGGAGAAAGAACGTCATCTTCATCCATAACCCTAATGAACATACCCAAACATGGATTATTAACTAACTACACAATAACTATTATAAAAAAAAAAGAAGAAGCACATAATCGGTAGTTAAAATTATGAAATATCAACCGATTAAACACAATTGGTAGGGAGTGTTTTCAGTATATGTCCGATTATATAATCGGCAGATAAAACTATGCAATATCTACCGATTGTGCATGATGTTCTTCAGGAATGATGAACTCGACGCATAATCGGTAGATAAAGTTTGCCAGATTTCTACCGATTATAAAAAAGAATTATCATGATTTCTTCAAAGTAATGACTAAAAATATAAAAGCTCGATGTAACTTACTTTTCCTTTCCCTTCTTTGATTGTGTAGGAAATTTTTTTGGTCGGAGGGTCATATCGTCGGAATCAGTTGATGAATTGATCTCAATGATTTTGGACTCCTCGATCACCATCTTTTCCTTTCCTTTCTTTGATTGTTTAGGTAAAGTTTTTGGAGCCATTTTCAATGGAGAATGAGAGTAAAGGGAGTAGAAGAATCGGTAGAGGAGAAGAAATGGAAAAGGAGGCTGTTTTAGTCGTGAATAGGTAGAGAAGGAAATGAGAAGAAAAAGAGGCTGAATAGGTAGAGAAGAAGAAGAATTAGGTTTTGGTTTCTGTTTATAAACCTGACGTTTACACTATTATTATATTAATTATTATTTTACACTGTCCTGGAAAACTCCATTCATCTTAAGCGGCGTGGACGAACCTTAAACGGGTTGAATCTGTCCATCACCTTAATGATATTGAAATGAGCTTCGTATAATTTGATCGTTTCCATTATCGCCATTCCTCGATCGCTATAAATTCATCATTAGTTTCACCCATCAAACGATATCGATTGACAAGATAAGTTAAATTCACAAATGGATCAACTTCTCTGCCTATCGAATGAAATCGACAAAAAAGATCAGCTCTATTACAGTTATCGGGGTTCCCGGTGTCAACACAAAAATATTCGTGAACACTCTCCAAATAACTCATATTCATTACATCATTTTTCCTACGTTCTTCTCCTCGCCTCGGATAGAATTGCACATAAGGCCGACATAACGATAAATCTTCCTCTACCGTGAATGGTTGAGCCATTAATCTATACGATGATTTCTTCGATGTTGGAGAGTTAAAATATATTGGAGGTGCATAAATGAGAAGAGGTCACCCTCCTTATATTGATTAGAGTCTTAACGGCTCTTTTTAAAAAAAAAAAGAAGTCGTTGAGACCTGGTGTAACAAGAGTGTACAGAAAATATGTACACTAAGTTCGTACGAATATTCCGACATTTTGAACATTTGTAATCGGTAGTTTAAATATTTTTTAAACTACCGATTATGTATGTTGCCCCAAATTGAAAATTGCAAAAATTATCAAAATTCCAACTTTTTGAAAATGCATAATCGGTAGTTTTAAATTTTTTAAACTACCGATTATGTATGTTGTCCAAATTGAAAATCGTAAAAAGTATCAAAATTCCAACATTTTGAAAATGCATAATTGGTAGTTTAAGAATTTTTTAAACTACCGATTATGTATGTTGCCCAAATTGAAAATCACAAAAATTATCAAAATTCCAACATTTTGAAAATTCATAATCGGTAGTTTAAGAATTTTTTAAACTACCGATTATGTATGTTGCCCCAAATTGAAAATCGAAAAAATTATCAAAATTCCAACATTTTGAAAATGCATAATCGGTAGTTTAATTTTTTTTTTAAACTACCCATTATGTATGTTGCCCCAAATTGCAAATCCAAAAAATTATCAAAATTCTAACATTTTGAAAATGCATAATCGGTAGTTTAAGAATTTTTTAAACTACCGATTATGTATGTTGCCCCAAATTGAAAATCGAAAAAATTATCAAAATTCCAACATTTTGAAAATACATAATAGGTAGTCTAAGAATTTTTTAAACTACCGATTATGTATGTTGCCCCAAATTGAAAAATCGCAAAAATTATCAAAAATTCGCACATTTTGAAAATGCATAATCTGTAGTCTAAGAATTTTTCAAACTACCGACTATAATGTTGTTGCCCCGAATTGAAAATCGAAAAAATTATCAAAATTCCAACATTTTGAACATTAATAATCGGTAGCCTAAGAATTTTTTTAAACTACCGATTATAATGTATTGCCCCAAATTGAAAATCGAAAAAATTATCAAAATTCCAACATTTTGAACATTAATAATCGGTAGGCTAAGAATTTTTTAAGCTACAGATTATAGTCCAAAATGTGTCCAGGAACAGGCAGTTCCATCTGTAAGTGTAATCGGTAGATATTTATCTACCGATTGTATAACACTAAAATGATCGGTAGATTGTTATCTACCGATTGTTGATAAACATACTTAATTGGTAGGTGATGCAAACCACTTATCTACCGATTATAATGTAAAATTTGAACAAAATAACTTGTTAAAAATAAATCTCTTGCAAATCAATTGATAACTCACAAAAAGAACATAAAATCCTTTCAAATGTTAGACAGTTAAACACCAGTAATGTTAAACACCAGAGACATATCCATAAATTAAACAACCACAATCTAATTTCTAAGCATTTTGGTTTTGGTACGAGGACGAAGACCACTAGGGGCTAACAATCTTTTAGCATCAGCGGCATTGGCTTCACCCTCTGGGACAGTTGCTTCAGCATCAGCACTCGATGAACCGCGAGATCTTTTGGTCGGCTTTGCTGCTAGCCTCTTAGGCTTATTCACATATTTCTCCCCAAACTTGCTAGCATAGGCTTCATTATCAATGTTTTCAATGAGGTCTTTATGCTCTCTCATCATCTTCTCAATTGATGAAGGCACTCCCGCATTTATGCACCCAACTATCTTCTTTGAGAAAAATGTAAACTTTTTTTTTAAGGCAATAACAACCAAACAATTATTATCTAAAATATTGAGTCGTAATACTAAAATCAAAAGGAAATAGCATTACGTACCATCCTTTCATAACCAGAGGGTTTGTCTTTGATGATGCAAGTATATTCAGACACCCTGGTGGTCTTTCCTTTATCTTCACGGATCACATGAAGATGAGAATGCTGCCGGTACCATACCATATAGCGTGGATCTACTTCATCACCTCGGTTGACACGTCTCCCCTCGTTGATCATATATTGCATCATGTTATTCCAATCTTCAACGGATGGGTTATCAGAGTAAACTACTGTGATAGAGTCCTTACCACAAGTAGAATTCTCGACGTCCAATTTGAACCTTCTGCGCATGTGACTCATAGGTTCTTCTTGGACATAACCGAGTTGACGCATCACCCTAGAGGCATTGTACATGATATATCCAGTGGGATTCCACAAGGGTCCATAGTAAAACGACAACTCAGACCTTCCCGCTATATGACCACTAGCTCGGTCTTCCCTGTATGGATCAAAGCATACATCTTTGGACGCCATCGAGTCTAATTTCCTCCTCAAAGAAATCAACTCCTGCTCCTTAGACCTTGAATGATTGTTTTCAAAGATGTATTTTGTTTCTCGGGGTGTTCCTTTCTCCCATGCCGGATTCTTTTTCGCCAACTCGAGGGACGGGAAGTGGTCATAGATCTATGTCTAGTGTACATATCAAACCAAATATGAGAAAATTGATTCTTAAAAGAGGAAAAAATAAATAACAACTAAACCATCAATAGAGTTACCAAAATACCTGTAGTAGGCTCACGTTCCCGGCAATTTGGCTAGTTAATTCCCTGGATGCCTTTCTCAACTCTTCCATCAAGAACGCATGACATGCGGTGCCCCACGAATAGTCACGAACTTTTTTGAGAGGATGCAAAAGTTGTAGAAGGTTGGCGTCGACCCGGTTGCCACTAGCATTGGGGAAAATGACACATCCAAAAAAACAGAGAATATATGCAGTGGATGCCGCATTGACTTCGTTATCGCTAAACTCTGGATTCATTTCTTCTTTGGACTTGGTGCCTTTGAACATTTTCATTAGTTGAACCATGCTGAACTGGCTAGTTTTGTAAGGAAAACACCGTTTGCACTCATCGTAACCAACCAAGGCACTTCTGAGTGAAAAAATAAAGTTTTTCCCAACCAAGGCACTTCTGAGTGAAAAAATAAAGTTTTTCCCAACCAAGGCACTTCTGAGTGAAAAAATAAAGTTTTTCCCAGCTTAACTGCTTCGCGTAATCAAACTTGACCGTCGTACCATGGCCAGCGAGACTTAGAATCTGCACCACGTCATCGGGGGTGATCATCATCTCTCCCCACGCCATGTGGAAGGTATCGGTATCAGGATACATCCTCTCCATGAAGGCTGATATCAACACCCGTTCATGATGTAACATTGAATTCTCGGCAGCCGTAGATAACCCAGATTTTAGTATAATTAACTTGAACCGTTCTAACGACCAATCTTTCATCTTTGTTGGTGCAATCGTAGGTTTGAGTAGACGAACCGCATCAGAATGGTCCTAATATACGCGATAAATTAAAAAACAATTAGAATAACAATTAACACTTCTACGAATAAAAAAAATGTTAAGAATGGTGTTTTATAATTATTACCTCAGTTGAGTAAATTTCTTTCGCCCAAGAGTCTTTGTACCCAAATAATAGATCTCTTCCATCTCTTGGTAACCCAGGGATTTGGCCTTCTTGTATGCCCTTCATGTTCAAAGAGGCGAGGACCTTGTGTCCTCCTTTCTTCTTAACTCGCTTCTTTGTACCACTTCATTCTCCTTGTCTACCACTTAGTTCTCCTTCATCTTGGTATCTATCTTGTGGAGCACTTGGTTCTTCTTCTTCTTGGTTTCTACTTCTTGGAACACTTGGTTGAGTTCCTTCGGTGATAACAATTCCTCTAGCGCTCTTTTGTCTTCTTGCACTAGCAATTACTTTCTTACCCTCTTCATGACGAGGCCCCGAAAGAATTGTATCGTAGGAAGGCTTAGATCTCTTTTCCCTAAAAAAACAAAAGAAAGAACAATTATTTCCAACAAGACACCGTTTAATCACTACATAATCGGTAGATAAAGTACATTAAACTCAACCGATTGTTCATAATCGGTAGTTAAAAAAACAAAGTAACTACCGATTGTGCATAATCGGTAGCTCGGGCTCTACATTATCTACCAATTGTGCATAAAAAATGGAACAGAAAAGCCTAAGCTATGGACACACGTACAATCGGTAGTTACATAAAAAAATTAACTACCGATTATGTGTAAATTTTGGTACAAGAGGACAATCGGTAGTTAATGACTAAATATAACTACATATTATGTAGTATGTTTTGAGGAATCACTAACTTTCATAATCGGGAGTTTAACCGTATATGAAACTACCGATTATGTGTAAATTTGGGTCCAGGAATATAATCGGTAGTTAATGACTAAATACAACTACCGATTATGTAGTATGTTTTGAGGAATCACTAACTTTCATAATTGGGAGTTTAACCCTATATGAAACTACCGATTATGCCTAAATTTTGGTCCAGGAATATAATCGGTAGTTAATGACTAAACATAACTACCGATTATGGTCGATGTTCATGAGCAATGAAGAACACTAACATAATCGGTAGTTAAATACAAACACGAAACTATCGATTATGACAAATAAACTAAAACCCTTGATATTCTATTGACGATTTCATTCGATTGAAACAAAATAAACACAAATAATGGTAAACCCTTACCTTGTTGGAGCCATTATAAAGTTCTGGAGAGGATGATTGTCGGAAGCAGTCTCCGTTTCTAGGTCATCATCTTCGTGTTCTTCACTATGTTCTTCGATGATCTCTCTATTTCTTATTCTCTCGGCAAAATTCGGCCAGTTAGTATTAGCAGGTTGACGGGTTGTTTGCTTTTTTCTTGTCATCTTTAGATTGTAATTACGACAATGAATTGGTTTACGATTAATCGGTTTACGATGAGTTGGATTGTGCCACAATCGGTAGTTTGAAAACAAGAGAAGAAGAGAAAACAGAGAGAATCGGTAGAGAAGAAGGTGAGAATGGTAAAGTTTTAGGTTTTTTAATCTTTTATTAATGAAAGGGTTAATGGTAATTGTTTGATTACTAAGAGGGTATATAGGTATTTTTACATACCATTAGGTTATCCCATAACCGCATCTATGGGATGGGTTTAAAATAGTAGCTCCAAATTGGTTTTGGGTAGCCCTCAAAATGGCCAGGTTTATTATCACCGCAACAAAGCTCCAAAAGAACCAACAACAACCGATGATCCAAAATAATCGTTTCTTTAAGAGTACATGAAAAACAACAACATAAAATTTTTAACCAAAATGAATGAGATAACAAAGCTCAAGCCCTGTTGAAATCCTTTATGTTTTCGAACCATAAAGAATGCACACCCAAAACGAATCCAAAAAATGGTCAAAATCAAAGAAATCAACAAAAAAAGAGAAAGGAGAAAAAAAAAGAACTAAGAAAATACCATAGAACAGGATTCCATGATTTTATACCTTGCATGAGTTCACTATTATGGCCAGAAAACTTTAGAATAACATGAGGCCTAACTCTGTAACTATTGATAACAAATATCTGCAAAACAAAAAATATGTATACGAACCCATTCTCTGTAAATAAAAATAACAAAACACCAATAACCCAAAACAAAAGATTAGATTTATCACCTCATCCATACACAACATCCTCACATCGTGATATGTTACCAATATAATGAGAAGAAGTACCATCAGCATCTGCAGATCAAACATCGCCATTAATCGATATATTTGCCAAAAAAACTGAAAAAAATAAAAAAGCAAAACCCTAGCAAAAAAAAACAACACGAAACCAATGAGTCCTTATCTTTGCTCGCGTGCTTTATATAGAGAGCATCCAAGCCCAGAATTTCCAGAAAAATAATAATCTCGGTTTAGGATAAAAATCCCTATTTAGAAAACAACGCCTAAAATTTAAGGAATTTTTGTAATTTTGGATAGCTATATTATTATCATATCACTATAATTAATTGTTGCAATCATTTTTTGTATAAAACATATCGAAATTATCAAGACATAAAAAAATTAGAAGTCGACCTTATTTAATTTATTTTCTATTTTAGATTTTTTTTTTAATTATGATATGAAAAAAATTAAGAAAAAAAGTATGAAAACGAGTTTTATTATTTTGTCAATGCTTGGATTTTTGTTTTAAGTTCTAACAATTCTGTATTTTTTTAGCCATCGACAGGATCACTGAAAAATTTATTCGCAAGAGGCAAACAACGTCGGATTCAAAGTGTAGTACTAACGACCAATTTGATCAATTTTTTCTTTTTAATTCTCACCGGAAGTGTAATCTATAGGAATAGTTTATTTTATAGTTTTAATTGATAAAATAGAGTTGTATTTAGGAAAACAATAAGTTTAAGAATTGTAACTGGACATTGGATATTTTTTTATGATTTTTTATTCATTAATTATGCGATTGATAATGTGATTATTTTATGATTGATGCATGATTTATTTATTTATTTTGATTATCATGCTGAAACCGTGATTAGTTGGTTTGATGATTTTGTTTATGTATTTTTGGCAACAATATTTATTCGAGATAATTGTTATTAGCCAACAAAATATATGTTTTCCATAAGTAAAAGATCTCGTGGGGTCAAAAATATTTTTTCACGTTTTCTATTGAGCCACGTCAAATGAACTTCCTTTAAAATGCTTGGTGGGGCCAGAATCAACCAGAAGATCCGGTGAATCATAGGCTCCAGTGAATGAGAGCGTTCGAAAAAAACTCTATTATTATATTATAAATAAATATTCCGCAAGCGAATTAAGAATACAATTTCTACAAACAACTACAAGCATTCCAAACTGATCCTGTAATTTCTTTAGTATTCACATATTTATGCCATATCGAACTAGTCTGAAATCGCATAAATCCCACAACTGAATTCCTTGAATTTGCATCGAATGCGCATCGATGTTCCAATAAATCTATCAAATCTAGGAAGCTAATGCTTAATCCCAGAAATACATTTTAGCTTAACGCCTTGTTCGCAAAGAGCACATCACAAATTGTTGTCCTGAGCTTAAAATATGTCACTTTAGAACTTTGCTCAAGGACAAGCCACGAATTATGCGTCATTCCTCTTGGATGCGCCACAAACAAAGAGCAATGCCTCCAAAGGCGCATTGTGCCTCTGAGCTAGGCTAACCCTACCCTTTTCTCGCATTAGCACCAATCTAGCACTAGCCTCCTGGCTCCCAGACTTAGTGCAAGAAGCGCTAGCTTTCTTGGTTGGTAGAGCCCTAGCCCTAGCTTCATCGGCCAAGAAGCGTCCCACTAATTAGCGTATGAACTTTATCCTCTTTGGATAAAAAGCTTCCTAGCATTATCGCCAAAGCGCTAGCTTCCTTGGCCAAGTACTCCAGAAGTCGCTTCCTAGCTTCTTATCTACGCTAGCTTCCTTAACCAGAAACGCTATCTTCCTTGACTGCGCTAACCTCCTTGACCCCTACGTGTTGGCGCTAGCCTCTTAGGTTTAGAAACGTCCTAGCCCTAACGCTAAAGGCGATAGCTTCTTCGACCAAGAAGCTTCCTAGCCTAAACATATTGGATGATAACCTCCTTTTCTTCAAGCGTCCTGACCTTATTACATTGGCACTAGCCCTCTAGCCTTAGCAGCGTCTTAAACGCTAGCTTCCTAGACCTAGCACATTGGCGTTAACCAACTTTTCTTAGCAGCGTCCTAGCCTTTGCGCTAAAAGCGCTATCTCCCATAATAAAGTCTTAGCCTTTGCGGCTTAAAAGATAACATACTTGCTAGAAGCTAGCACATTAGTATGGCTCTCAAAATGCTAGCACATTAGCTTTTACTCCGAAAGAGCTAGCACAATACATTAGCGCTAAAAAGCTAGTGCTAGCCTTGCTAGCTGCTTCCCTTATAAATACACCATTCTTTTCAATACTGGCCTAATTAATGTCAATACTAATATTATATGGTTATCTAATAAGCCTTCTTTCTTAAAAAGCTCTTTACAATTTTGGTCTTGAACATTTTCCAGATTTATGCCAAATCACTTCTAAGCTAACATTTGGCAATTGAAATTATGCCATGTTATTCCTAAGTTTGTACATTCCCACTAAACTTACCAGAATCGATACTGATCAGTCTAATTACCAATTCAGTGATTTGTGCAATTTTCCTTAGTTACTTAGCAAGTCATTTTGACTTGACTTGACCTACTCAAAACAATAGTGGTTCACAACTCTGGTATCATTCTACGAAATATCAAATATAACACATGGGGGGATTCTCATTGGGGTATTGGTCTGGCGTTCTATGAAAATCGTGTGTTATGGAAACACATCCACGAACAAGAAGGTAACAAGTAGTGGGATAGTTACAAGACAGTTGAGGGAATGAGGAGTAGAGGTCATACAAGTCTTTGTTACTTTTCGGACATGAATTCACTATAATCTCCATAATAGTTACTCCTCCACTTCTTCGGTAACTTCCAATACTTGCGAGAAATCAGTATATCTTCTCAGAATTATAAAAGACAGAAAGAACAAGAGAAAACCAACTAAGATAGACATAATTAGCGATTCATTCCAGTGATAATCCATTCTTATTTACACACTACAATTACTCATCACACTAATATTTTTCAATCTTTTTTGCTTCCTCCCCTAAGCCTACCCAATCTTCTCCACCTTTGTGAGCAAAGCAGGACATGAACGACCATTTTTTGGTTCAGGCTCGTCCTGTTCGAGCTTGATCTCTTGAACCTA